>JAESHU010000269.1:5394-25458 GCA_017639245.1 Myiopsitta monachus | reverse complement strand
ATCTCGTCTAGTCTGTGCCTGGAGGTTTTTAGTCTCGTCTAGTCTGTGCCTGGAGGTTTTTAGTCTCGTCTAGTCTGTGCCTGGAGGTTTTTCAGTCTGGTGTAGTCTGTGCCTTCAGGTTTTTAGTCTGGTGTAGTCTGTGCCTTCAGGTTTTTAGTCTGGTGTAGTCTGTGCCTGGAGGTTTTTAGTCCGGTGTAGTCTGTGCCTGGAGGTTTTTAGTCTGGTCTAGTCGGTGCCTGGAGGTTTTTAGTCTGGTCTAGTCTGTGCCTGGAGGTTTTTAGTCTGGTCTAGTCTGTGCCTGGAGGTTTTTAGTCTGGTCTAGTCTGTGCCTGGAGGTTTTTAGTCTAGTCTAGTCTGTGCCTGGAGGTTTTTAGTCTGGTCTAGTCTGTGCCTGGAGGTTTTTAGTCTGGTCTAGTCTGTGCCTGGAGGTTTTTAGTCTCGTCTAGTCTGTGCCTGGTGGTTTTTATTCTGGTCTAGTCTGT
Source organism: Myiopsitta monachus (assembly GCA_017639245.1). NCBI lineage: Eukaryota > Metazoa > Chordata > Aves > Psittaciformes > Psittacidae > Myiopsitta > Myiopsitta monachus. The sequence continues at coordinate 24,976 of JAESHU010000269.1, read as the reverse complement.
GCCTGGAGTTTTTTATTCTAGTCAAGTCAAGTCTGTGCCTGGAGGGTTTTGCTCTCGTCTAGTTTGTGCCTGGAGGGTTTTAGTCTGGTCAAGTCAAGTCTGTGCCTGGAGGGTTTTATTCTGGTCTAGACTGTGCCTGGAGGATTTTATTCTAATCTAGTCTGTACCTGGTTGTCTTTAGTCTCATCTTGTCTGTGCCTGGAGGTTTTTAGTCTAGTCAAGTCAAGTCTGTGCCTGGAGGTTTTTATTCTGGTCTAGTCTGTGCCTGGAGGTTTTTATTCTGGTCCAGTCTGTGCCAGGAGATATTTTGTCTCGGCTAGTTTGTGCCTGTATTTTTCTAGACATACCTAGCCTGCGCCTGGAGGATTTTAGTCTCGTCTAGTCTGTGCCTGGAGGTTTTTAGTCTCGTCTAGTCTGTGCCTGGAGGTTTTTAGTCTCGTCTAGTCTGTGCCTGGAGGGTTTTAGTCCCGTCTAGTCTGTGCCTGGAGGTTTTTAGTCTCGTCTAGTCTGTGCCTGGGTTTTTATAGTCTCATCTAGTCTGTGCCTGGAGGTTTTTAATCATATCTAGTCTGTGCCTGGAGGTTTTTAGTCTAGTCAAGTCAAGTCTGTGCCTGGAGTTTTTTATTCTGGTCTAGTTTGTGCCTGGAGGGTTTTTATTCTTGCCTAGTCTGTGCCTGGAGGTTTTTATTGTAATCTAGTCTGTGCCTGGGTGTTTTTAGTCTCATTCTGTCTTTGCCTGGATGTTTTTAGTCTAGTCAAGTCAAGTCTGTGCCTGGAGGTTTTTATTCTGGTCTAGTTTGTGCCTGGGGGTTTTTATTCTTGTCTAGTCTGTGCCTGGAGGTTTTTATTCTGGTCTAGTCTGTGCCCTGAGGTTTTTATTCTGGTCTAGTCTGTGCCTGGGGGTTTTTAGTCACATCTTGTCTGTGCCTGGAATTTTTTAGGTTGTCTAGTGTAGTCTGTGCCTGGAGGTTTTTAATCTGGTGTAGTCTGAGCCCGGAGGTTTTTATTCTGGTCTAGTCTGTGCCTGGAGGTCTTTATTCTGGTCTAGTCTGTGCCAGGGGATATTTTGTCTAGTCTACTCTGTGCCTGTAGGTTTCTAGACACATCTAGTCTGTGCCTGGATGATTTTTGTCTCGTCTAGTCAGTGCCTGGAATTTTATAGTCTCATCTAGTCTGTGCCTGGAGGTTTTTAGTCTAGTCAAGTCAAGTCTGTGCCTGGAGGTTTTTATTCTGGTCTAGTTTGTGCCTGGAGGGTTTTTATTCTTGTCTAGTCTGTGCCTGGAGGTCTTTATTCTGGTCCAGTCTGTGCCAGGACATATTTTGTCTAGGCTAGTCTGTGCCTGTAGGTTTCTAGACACATCTAGTCTGTGCCTGGATGATTTTTGTCTCGTCTAGTCTGTGCCTGGAAGTTTATAGTCTCATCTAGTCTGTGCCTGGATGTTTTTAGTCTCATCTAGTCTGTGCCTGGAGGTTTTTAGTCTAGTCAAGTCAAGTCTATGCCTGGAGGATTTTATTCTGGTCTAGTCTGTGCCTAGAGGTTTTTATTCTGGTCTAGTCAGTGCTTGGAGGTTTTTATTCTGGTCTAGACTGTGCCTTTAGGATTTTATTCTAATCTAGTCTGTGCCTGGGTGTTTTTAGTCTCATCCTGTCTGTGCCTGGATGTTTTTAGTCTAGTCAAGTCAAGTCTGTGCCTGGAGGTTTTTCTTCTGGTCTAGTCTGTGCCTGGAGGTCTTTATTCTCGTCCAGAAGGTGCCAGTAGATATTTTGTCTTGGCTAGTCTGTGCCTGTAGGTTTTTAGACACGTCTAGTCTGTGCCTGTAGGTTTTTAGACACGTCTAGTCTGTGCCTGGAGGTTTTTAGTCTCGTCTAGTCTGTGCCTGGAGGTTTTTATTCTTATCTAGTCTGTGCCTGGGGGTTTTTAGTCTCATCTAGTCTGTACCTGGAGGTTTTTAGTCTCATCTAGTCTGTGCCTGGAGGTTTTTATTCTGGTCTAGTCTGTGACTGGAGGTTTTATTCTGGTCTAGTCTGTGCCTGGAGTATTTTATTCTTATCTAGGCTGTGCCTTGGGGTTTTTAATCTCATCTAGTCTGTGCCTGGAGGTTTTAGACTCATCTAGTCTGTGCCTGGAGGTTTTTAGTCTAGTCAAGTCAAGTCTGTGCCTGGAGGGTTTTATTCTGGTCTAGTCTTTTCCTGGAGGTATTTATTCTGGTCTAGTCTGTGCCTGGAGGTCTTTATTCTGGTCCAGTCTGTGCCAGGAGATATTTTGTCTAGGCTAGTCTGTGCCTGTATTTTTCTAGACACATCTAGTCTGTGCCTGGATTATTTTAGTCTCGTCTAGTCAGTGCCTGGAAGTTTATAGCCTCATCTAGTCTGTGCCTGGAGGGTTTTAGTCTAGTCAGGTCAAGTCTGTGCCTGGAGGGTTTTATTCTTTTCTAGTCTGTGCCTAGAGGTTTTTATTCTGGTCTTGTCTGTGAATGGAGGTTTTTATTCTTGTCTAGTCTGTGCCTGGAGGTCTTTATTCTGGTCCAGTCTGTGCCAGGACATATTTTGTCTAAGGCTAGTCTGTGCCTGTAGGTTTCTAGACACATCTAGTCTGTGCCTGGATGATTTTTGTCTCGTCTAGTCAGTGCCTGGAAGTTTATAGTCTCATCTAGTCTGTGCCTGGAGGTTTTTAGTCTAGTCAAGTCAAGTCTGTGCCTGGAGGTTTTTATTCTGGTCTAGTTTTTGCCCTCAGGTTTTTATTCTTTTCTAGTCTGTGCCTGGAGGTTTTTATTCTGGTCTAGTCTGTGCCTGGGGGTTTTTATTCTAGTCAAGTCAAATCTGTGCCTGGAGGTTTTTAGTCTCGTCTAGTCTGTGCCTGGAGGTTTTTAGTCTCGTCTAGTCTGTGCCTGGAGGTTTTTAGTCTTGTCTAGTCTGTGCCTGGGGGTTTTTATTCTAGTCAAGTCTAGTCTGTGCCTGGAGGTTTTTAGTCTCGTCTAGTCTGTGCCTGGAGGTTTTTAGTCTCGTCTAGTCTGTGCCTGGAGGTTTTTAGTCTCGTCTAGTCTGTGCCTGGAGGTTTTTAATCTAGTCTGGTCTAGTCTGTGCCTGGAGGTTTTTAGTCTGGTCTAGTCTGTGCCTGGAGGTTTTTAGTCTGGTCTAGTCTGTGCCTGGAGGGTTTTAGTCTCGTCTAGTCTGTGCCTGGAGGTTTTTAGTCTGGTCTAATCGGTGCCTGGGAGTTTTTAGTCTGGTCTAGTCTGTGCCTGGGGGTTTTTAGACTCGTCTAGTCTGTGCCTGGGGGTTTTTAGACTCGTCTAGTCTGTGCCTGGGGGTGTTTAGACTCGTCTAGTCTGTGCCTGGGGGTTTTTAGACTCGTCTAGTCTGTGCCTGGGGGTTTTTAGACTCGTCTAGTCTGTGCCTGGTTGTTTTTAGACTCGTTTAGTCTGTGCCTGGGGGTTTTTAGACTCGTCTAGTCTGTGCCTGGGTTTTTTTAGACTCGTCTAGTCTGTGCCTGGGGGTTTTTATTCTAGTCAAGTCAAGTCTGTGCCTGGAGGTTTTTATTCTGGTCTAGTCTGTGCCTGGAGGTTTTTATTCTGGTCTAGTCTGTGCCTGGAGGTTTTTATTCTGGTCTAGTCTGTGCCTGGGGGTTTTTAGTCACATCTTGTCTTTGCCTGGAATTTTTTAGGTTGTCTAGTGTAGTCTGTGCCCTGAGGTTTTTATTCTGGTCTAGTCTGTGCCTGGGGGTTTTTAGACTCGTCTAGTCTGTGCCTGGGGTTTTTTAGTCTCTTCTAGTCTGTGCCTGGGGGTTTTTAGTCTGGTGTAGTCTGTGCCTGGGGGTTTTTAGTCTCGTCTAGTCTGTGCCTGAGGGTTTTTAGACTCGTCTAGTCTGTGCCTGGAGGTTTTTAGACTCGTGTAGTCTGTGCCTGGGGGTTTTTAGTCTCGTCTAGTCTGTGCCTGGGGGTTTTTAGACTCGTCTAGTCTGTGCCTGGGGGTTTTAGTCTAGTCAAGTCAAGTCTGTGCCTAGAGGTTTTTATTCTGGTCTAGTCTTTGCCTGGAGGTTTTTATTCTGGTATAGACTGTGCCTGGAGGATTTTATTCTAATCTAGTCTGTGCCTGGGGGTTTTTAGTCTCATCTTGTCTGTGCCTGCAGGTTTTTAGTCTTGTCAAGTCTGTGCCTGGAGGTTTTTCTTCTGGTCTAGTTTTTGCCCTCAGGTTTTTATTCTTGTCTAGTCTGCGCCTGGAGGTTTTTAGTCTCGTCTAGTCTGTGCCTGGAGGTTTTTAGTCTCGTCTAGTCTGTGCCTGGAGGTTTTTAGTCTCGTCTAGTCTGTGCCTGGAGGTTTTTCAGTCTGGTGTAGTCTGTGCCTTCAGGTTTTTAGTCTGGTGTAGTCTGTGCCTGGAGGTTTTTAGTCCGGTGTAGTCTGTGCCTGGAGGTTTTTAGTCTGGTCTAGTCTGTGCCTGGAGGTTTTTAGTCTGGTCTAGTCGGTGCCTGGATGTTTTTAGTCTGGTCTAGTCTGTGCCTGGAGGTTTTTAGTCTGGTCTAGTCTGTGCCTGGAGGTTTTTAGTCTCGTCTAGTCTGTGCCTGGAGGTTTTTAGTCTGGTCTAGTCTGTGCCTGGAGGTTTTTAGTCTCGTCTAGTCTGTGCCTGGGGGTTTTTATTCTGGTCTAGTCTGTGCCTGGAGTTTTTTATTCTAGTCAAGTCAAGTCTGTGCCTGGAGGGTTTTGCTCTCGTCTAGTCTGTGCCTGGAGGGTTTTAGTCTGGTCAAGTCAAGTCTGTGCCTGGAGGGTTTTATTCTTTTCTAGTCTGTGCCTAGAGATTTTTATTCTGGTCTAGTCTGTGCCTGGAGGTTTTTATTCTGGTCTAGACTGTGCCTGGAGGATTTTATTCTAATCTAGTCTGTACCTGGTTGTCTTTAGTCTCATCTTGTCTGTGCCTGGAGGTTTTTAGTCTAGTCAAGTCAAGTCTGTGCCTGGAGGGTTTTATTCTATTCTAGTCTGTGCCTGGAGGTTTTTATTCTGGTCTAGTCTGTGCCTGGAGGTTTTTATTCTAGTCTAGACTGTGCCTGGAGGATTTTATTCTAATTTAGTCTGTATCTGGTTGTCTTTAGTCTCATCTTGTCTGTGCCTGGAGGTTTTTAGTCTAGTCAAGTCAAGTCTGTGCCTGGAGGTTTTTATTCTGGTCTAGTCTGTGCCTGGAGGTTTTTATTCTGGTCCAGTCTGTGCCAGGAGATATTTTGTCTCGGCTAGTTTGTGCCTGTATTTTTCTAGACATACCTAGCCTGCGCCTGGAGGATTTTAGTCTCGTCTAGTCTGTGCCTGGAGGTTTTTAGTCTCGTCTAGTCTGTGCCTGGGTTTTTATAGTCTCATCTAGTCTGTGCCTGGAGGTTTTTAAACATATCTAGTCTGTGCCTGGAGGTTTTTAGTCTAGTCAAGTCAAGTCTGTGCCTGGGGGTTTTTATTCTGGTCTAGTTTGTGCCTGGAGGGTTTTTACTCTTGTCTAGTCTGTGCCTGGAGTTTTTTATTGTAATCTAGTCTGTGCCTGGATGTTTTTAGTCTCATTCTGTCTTTGCCTGGATGTTTTTAGTCTAGTCAAGTCAAGTCTGTGCCTGGAGGTTTTTATTCTGGTCTAGTTTGTGCCTGGAGGGTTTTTATTCTTGTCTAGTCTGTGCCTGGAGGTTTTTATTCTGGTCTAGTCTGTGCCTGGAGGTTTTTATTCTTATCTAGTCTGTGCCTGGGGGTTTTTAGTCACATCTTGTCTGTGCCTGGAATTTTTTAGGTTTTCTAGTGTAGTCTGTGCCTGGAGGTTTTTATTCTGGTCTAGTCTGAGCCCGGAGTTTTTTATTCTGGTCTAGTCTGTGCCTGGAGGTCTTTATTCTGGTCTAGTCTGTGCCAGGGGATATTTTGTCTAGTCTACTCTGTGCCTGTAGGTTTCTAGACACATCTAGTCTGTGCCTGGATGATTTTTGTCTCGTCTAGTCAGTGCCTGGAATTTTATAGTCTCATCTAGTCTGTGCCTGGAGGTTTTTAGTCTAGTCAAGTCAAGTCTGTGCCTGGAGGTTTTTATTCTGGTCTAGTTTGTGCCTGGAGGGTTTTTATTCTTGTCTAGTCTGTGCCTGGAGGTCTTTATTCTGGTCCAGTCTGTGCCAGGACATATTTTGTCTAGGCTAGTCTGTGCCTGTAGGTTTCTAGACACATCTAGTCTGTGCCTGGATGATTTTTGTCTCGTCTAGTCAGTGCCTGGAAGTTTATAGTCTCATCTAGTCTGTGCCTAGAGGTTTTTAGTCTCGTCTAGTCTGTGCCTGGAGGGTTTTATTCTTTTATAGTCTGTGCCTAGAGGTTTTTATTCTGGTCTTGTCTGTGCCTGGAGGTTTTTATTCTGGTCTAGACTGTGCCTGGAAGATTTTATTCTAATCTAGTCTGTGCCTGGGGGTTTTTAGTCTCATCTTGTCTGTGCCTGGAGGTTTTTAGTCTAGTCAAGTCAAGTCTGTGCCTGGAGGTTTTTATTCTGGTCTAGTTTTTGCCCTCAGGTTTTTATTTTGGTCTAGTCTGTGCCTGGAGGTTTTTAGTCTCGTCTAGTCCTTGCCTGGAGGTTTTTAGTCTCGTCTAGTCTGTGCCTGGAGGTTTTTAATCTCGTCTTTTCTGTGCCTGGAGGTTTTTAGTCTCGTCTAGTCGGTGCCTGGAGGTTTTTAGTCTTGTTTTATCGGTGCCTGGGAGTTTTTAGTCTGGTCTAGTCTGTGCCTGGGGGTTTTTAGACTCGTCTAGTCTGTGCCTGGGGGTTTTTAGACTCGTCTAGTCTGTGCCTGGGGGTTTTTAGACTCGTCTAGTCTGTGCCTGGGGGTTTTTAGACTCGTCTAGGCTGTGCCTGGGGGTTTTTAGACTCGTCTAGGCTGTGCCTGGGGGTTTTTAGACTCGTCTAGTCTGTGCCTGGGGGTTTTTAGACACGTCTAGTCTGTGCCTGGAGGTTTTTAGTCTCGTCTAGTCTGTGCCTGGAGGTTTTTATTCTTATCTAGTCTGTGCCTGGGGGTTTTTAGTCTCATCTAGTCTGTACCTGGAGGTTTTTAGTCTCATCTAGTCTGTGCCTGGAGGTTTTTAGTCTAGTCAAGTCTAGTCTGTGCCTGGAGGTTTTTATTCTGGTCTAGTCTGTGACTGGAGGTTTTATTCTGGTCTAGTCTGTGCCTGGAGTATTTTATTCTTATCTAGGCTGTGCCTTGGGGTTTTTAATCTCATCTAGTCTGTGCCTGGAGGTTTTAGACTCATCTAGTCTGTGCCTGGAGGTTTTTAGTCTAGTCAAGTCAAGTCTGTGCCTGGAGGGTTTTATTCTGGTCTAGTCTTTTCCTGGAGGTATTTATTCTGGTCTAGTCTGTGCCTGGAGGTCTTTATTCTGGTCCAGTCTGTGCCAGGAGATATTTTGTCTAGGCTAGTCTGTGCCTGTATTTTTCTAGACACATCTAGTCTGTGCCTGGATTATTTTAGTCTCGTCTAGTCAGTGCCTGGAAGTTTATAGCCTCATCTAGTCTGTGCCTGGAGGGTTTTAGTCTAGTCAGGTCAAGTCTGTGCCTGGAGGGTTTTATTCTTTTCTAGTCTGTGCCTAGAGGTTTTTATTCTGGTCTTGTCTGTGAATGGAGGTTTTTATTCTTGTCTAGTCTGTGCCTGGAGGTCTTTATTCTGGTCCAGTCTGTGCCAGGACATATTTTGTCTAGGCTAGTCAGTGCCTGTACTTTTCTAGACACATCTAGTCTGTGCCTGGATGATTTTTGTCTCGTCTAGTCAGTGCCTGGAAGTTTATAGTCTCATCTAGTCTGTGCCTGGAGGTTTTTAGTCTAGTCAAGTCAAGTCTGTGCCTGGAGGTTTTTATTCTGGTCTAGTTTTTGCCCTCAGGTTTTTATTCTTTTCTAGTCTGTGCCTGGAGGTTTTTATTCTGGTCTAGTCTGTGCCTGGGGGTTCTTAGTCTCATCTAGTCTGTGCCTGGGGGTTCTTAGTCTCGTCTAGTCTGTACCTGGAGGTTTTTACTCTCGTCTAGTCTGTGCCTGGAGGTTTTTAGTCTCGTCTAGTCTGTGCCTGGAGGTTTTTAATCTAGTCTGGTCTAGTCTGTGCCTGGAGGTTTTTAGTCTGGTCTAGTCTGTGCCTGGAGGTTTTTAGTCTGGTCTAGTCTGTGCCTGGAGGTTTTTAGTCTCGTCTAGTCTGTGCCTGGAGGTTTTTAGTCTGGTCTAATCGGTGCCTGGGAGTTTTTAGTCTGGTCTAGTCTGTGCCTGGGGGTTTTTAGACTCGTCTAGTCTGTGCCTGGGGGTTTTTAGACTCGTCTAGTCTGTGCCTGGGGGTGTTTAGACTCGTCTAGTCTGTGCCTGGGGGTTTTTAGACTCGTCTAGTCTGTGCCTGGGGGTTTTTAGACTCATCTAGTCTGTGCCTGGTTGTTTTTAGACTCGTTTAGTCTGTGCCTGGGGGTTTTTAGACTCGTCTAGTCTGTGCCTGGGTTTTTTTAGACTCGTCTAGTCTGTGCCTGGGGGTTTTTATTCTAGTCAAGTCAAGTCTGTGCCTGGAGGTTTTTATTCTGGTCTAGTCTGTGCCTGGAGGTTTTTATTCTGGTCTAGTCTGTGCCTGGAGGTTTTTATTCTGGTCTAGTCTGTGCCTGGGGGTTTTTAGTCACATCTTGTCTTTGCCTGGAATTTTTTAGGTTGTCTAGTGTAGTCTGTGCCCTGAGGTTTTTATTCTGGTCTAGTCTGTGCCTGGGGGTTTTTAGACTCGTCTAGTCTGTGCCTGGAGGTTTTTTAGTCTCTTCTAGTCTGTGCCTGGGGTTTTTAGTCTGGTGTAGTCTGTGCCTGGGGGTTTTTAGTCTCGTCTAGTCTGTGCCTGAGGGTTTTTAGACTCGTCTAGTCTGTGCCTGGAGGTTTTTAGACTCGTGTAGTCTGTGCCTGGGGGTTTTTAGTCTCGTCTAGTCTGTGCCTGGGGGTTTTTAGACTCGTCTAGTCTGTGCCTGGGGGTTTTAGTCTAGTCAAGTCAAGTCTGTGCCTAGAGGTTTTTATTCTGGTCTAGTCTTTGCCTGGAGGTTTTTATTCTGGTATAGACTGTGCCTGGAGGATTTTATTCTAATCTAGTCTGTGCCTGGGGGTTTTTAGTCTCATCTTGTCTGTGCCTGCAGGTTTTTAGTCTTGTCAAGTCTGTGCCTGGAGGTTTTTCTTCTGGTCTAGTTTTTGCCCTCAGGTTTTTATTCTTGTCTAGTCTGCGCCTGGAGGTTTTTAGTCTCGTCTAGTCTGTGCCTGGAGGTTTTTAGTCTCGTCTAGTCTGTGCCTGGAGGTTTTTAGTCTCGTCTAGTCTGTGCCTGGAGGTTTTTCAGTCTGGTGTAGTCTGTGCCTTCAGGTTTTTAGTCTGGTGTAGTCTGTGCCTGGAGGTTTTTAGTCCGGTGTAGTCTGTGCCTGGAGGTTTTTAGTCTGGTCTAGTCTGTGCCTGGAGGTTTTTAGTCTGGTCTAGTCGGTGCCTGGATGTTTTTAGTCTGGTCTAGTCTGTGCCTGGAGGTTTTTATTCTGGTCTAGTCTGTGCCTGGAGGTTTTTAGTCTCGTCTAGTCTGTGCCTGGAGGTTTTTAGTCTGGTCTAGTCTGTGCCTGGAGGTTTTTAGTCTCGTCTAGTCTGTGCCTGGGGGTTTTTATTCTGGTCTAGTCTGTGCCTGGAGTTTTTTATTCTAGTCAAGTCAAGTCTGTGCCTGGAGGGTTTTGCTCTCGTCTAGTCTGTGCCTGGAGGGTTTTAGTCTGGTCAAGTCAAGTCTGTGCCTGGAGGGTTTTATTCTTTTCTAGTCTGTGCCTGGAGGTTTTTATTCTGGTCTAGTCTGTGCCTGGAGGTTTTTATTCTAGTCTAGACTGTGCCTGGAGGATTTTATTCTAATTTAGTCTGTATCTGGTTGTCTTTAGTCTCATCTTGTCTGTGCCTGGAGGTTTTTAGTCTAGTCAAGTCAAGTCTGTGCCTGGAGGTTTTTATTCTGGTCTAGTCTGTGCCTGGAGGTTTTTATTCTGGTCCAGTCTGTTCCAGGAGATATTTTGTCTCGGCTAGTTTGTGCCTGTATTTTTCTAGACATACCTAGCCTGCGCCTGGAGGATTTTAGTCTCGTCTAGTCTGTGCCTGGAGGTTTTTAGTCTCGTCTAGTCTGTGCCTGGGTTTTTATAGTCTCATCTAGTCTGTGCCTGGAGGTTTTTAAACATATCTAGTCTGTGCCTGGAGGTTTTTAGTCTAGTCAAGTCAAGTCTGTGCCTGGAGGTTTTTATTCTGGTCTAGTTTGTGCCTGGAGGGTTTTTATTCTTGTCTAGTCTGTGCCTGGAGGTTTTTATTGTAATCTAGTCTGTGCCTGGATGTTTTTAGTCTCATTCTGTCTTTGCCTGGATGTTTTTAGTCTAGTCAAGTCAAGTCTGTGCCTGGAGGTTTTTATTCTGGTCTAGTTTGTGCCTGGAGGGTTTTTATTCTTGTCTAGTCTGTGCCTGGAGGTTTTTATTCTGGTCTAGTCTGAGCCCGGAGTTTTTTATTCTGGTCTAGTCTGTGCCTGGAGGTCTTTATTCTGGTCTAGTCTGTGCCAGGGGATATTTTGTCTAGTCTACTCTGTGCCTGTAGGTTTCTAGACACATCTAGTCTGTGCCTGGATGATTTTTGTCTCGTCTAGTCAGTGCCTGGAATTTTATAGTCTCATCTAGTCTGTGCCTGGAGGTTTTTAGTCTAGTCAAGTCAAGTCTGTGCCTGGAGGTTTTTATTCTGGTCTAGTTTGTGCCTGGAGGGTTTTTATTCTTGTCTAGTCTGTGCCTGGAGGTCTTTATTCTGGTCCAGTCTGTGCCAGGACATATTTTGTCTAGGCTAGTCTGTGCCTGTAGGTTTCTAGACACATCTAGTCTGTGCCTGGATGATTTTTGTCTCGTCTAGTCAGTGCCTGGAAGTTTATAGTCTCATCTAGTCTGTGCCTAGAGGTTTTTAGTCTCGTCTAGTCTGTGCCTGGAGGGTTTTATTCTTTTATAGTCTGTGCCTAGAGGTTTTTATTCTGGTCTTGTCTGTGCCTGGAGGTTTTTATTCTGGTCTAGACTGTGCCTGGAAGATTTTATTCTAATCTAGTCTGTGCCTGGGGGTTTTTAGTCTCATCTTGTCTGTGCCTGGAGGTTTTTAGTCTAGTCAAGTCAAGTCTGTGCCTGGAGGTTTTTATTCTGGTCTAGTTTTTGCCCTCAGGTTTTTATTTTGGTCTAGTCTGTGCCTGGAGGTTTTTAGTCTCGTCTAGTCCTTGCCTGGAGGTTTTTAGTCTCGTCTAGTCTGTGCCTGGAGGTTTTTAGTCTCGTCTAGTCGGTGCCTGGAGGTTTTTAGTCTTGTTTTATCGGTGCCTGGGAGTTTTTAGTCTGGTCTAGTCTGTGCCTGGGGGTTTTTAGACTCGTCTAGTCTGTGCCTGGGGGTTTTTAGACTCGTCTAGTCTGTGCCTGGGGGTTTTTAGACTCGTCTAGGCTGTGCCTGGGGGTTTTTAGAGTCGTCTAGGCTGTGCCTTGGGGTTTTTAGACTCGTCTAGTCTGTGCCTGGGGGTTTTTAGACTCGTCTAGTTTGTGCCTGGGGGTTTTTAGACTCGTCAAGTCTGTGCCTGGGGGTTTTTAGTCTGGTCTAGTCTGTGCCTGGGGGTTTTTAGACTCGTCTAGGCTGTGCCTGGGGGTTTTTAGACTCGTCTAGTCTGTGCCTGGGGGTTTTTAGACTCGTCTAGTTTGTGCCTGGGGGATTTTAGACTCGTCAAGTCTGTGCCTGGGGGTTTTTAGTCTGGTCTAGTCTGTGCCTGGGGGTTTTTAGACTCGTCTAGTCTGTGCCTGGGGGTTTTTAGACTCGTCTTGTCTGTGCCTGGGGGTTTTTAGACTCGTCTAGTTTGTGCCTGGGGGTTTTTAGACTCCTCAAGTCTGTGCCTGGAGGTTTTTAGTCTACTCAGGTCAAGTCAGTGCCTGGAGGGTTTTATTCTGGTCTAGTCTGTGCCTGGAGGTTTTTATTCTGGTCTAGTCTGTGCCTGGAGGTCTTTATTCTGGTCCCGTCTGTTCCGGGACATATTTTGTCTAGGCTAGTCTGTGCCTGTAGGTTTCTAGACACATCTAGTCTGTGCCTGGATGATTTTTGTCTCGTCTAGTCAGTGCCTGGAAGTTTATAGCCTCATCTAGTCTGTGCCTGGAGGGTTTTATTCTTTTCTAGTCTGTGCCTAGAGGTTTTTATTCAGGTCTTGTCTGTGCCTGGAGGTTTTTATTCTGGTCTAGACTGTGCCTGGAGGATTTTATTCTCATCTAGTCTGTGCCTGGGGGTTTTTAGTCTCATCTTGTCTTTGCCTGGAGGTTTTTAGTCTAGTCAAGTCAAGTCTGTGCCTGGAGGTTTTTATTCTTTTCTAGTTTTTGCCCTCAGGTTTTTATTCTGGTCTAGTCTTTGAATGGACATTTTTATTCTGGTCTAGTCTGTGCCTATAGGTCTTTATTCTGGTCCAGTCTGTGCCAGGAGATATTTTGTCTCTGCTAGTTAGTGCCTGTATTTTTCTAGACATATCTAGTCTGTGCCTGGAGGTTTTTAATCTCCTCTAGTCTGTGCCTGGAGGTTTTTAGTCTCATCTAGTCTGTGCCTGGAGGTTTTTTAGTCTCGTCTAGTCTGTGCCTGGAGGTTTTTAATCTAGTCTGGTCTAGTCTGTGCCTGGAGGTTTTTAGTCTGGTCTAGTCTGTGCCTTGGGGTTTCTAGTCTGGTCTAGTCTGTGCCTGGGGGTTTTTAGACTCGTCTAGTCTTTGCCTGGGGGTTTTTAGACTCGTCTAGTCTGTGCCTGGGGGTTTTTAGACTCGTCTAGTCTGTGCCTGGGGGTTTTTAGACTCGTCTAGTCTGTGCCTGGGGGTTTTTAGACTCGTCTAGTCTGTGCCTGGAGGTTTTTAATCTCCTCTAGTCTGTGCCTGGAGGTTTTTAATCTCCTCTAGTCTGTGCCTGGAGGTTTTTAGTCTCATCTAGTCTGTGCCTGGAGGTTTTTTAGTCTCGTCTAGTCTGTGCCTGGAGGTTTTTAATCTAGTCTGGTCTAGTCTGTGCCTTGGGGTTTCTAGTCTGGTCTAGTCTGTGCCTGGGGGTTTTTAGACTCGTCTAGTCTTTGCCTGGGGGTTTTTAGACTCGTCTAGTCTGTGCCTGGGGGTTTTTAGACTCGTCTAGTCTGTGCCTGGGGGTTTTTAGACTCGTCTAGTCTGTGCCTGGGGGTTTTTAGACTCGTCTAGTCTGTGCCTGGGGGTTTTTAGACTCGTCTAGGCTGTGCCTGGGGGTTTTTAGACTCGTCTAGGCTGTGCCTGGGGGTTTTTAGACTCGTCTAGGCTGTGCCTGGGGGTTTTTAGACTCGTCTAGGCTGTGCCTGGGGGTTTTTAGACTCGTCTAGTCTGTGCCTGGGGGTTTTTAGACTCGTCTAGTCTGTGCCTGGGGGTTTTTATTCTAGTCAAGTCAAGGCTGTGCCTGGAGGGTTTTAGTCTCGTCTAGTCTGTGCCTGGAGGTTTTTAGTCTCGTCTAGTCAAGCCTGTGCCTGGAGGTTTTTCTTCTGGTCTAGTTTGTGCCTTGAGGTTTTTAGTCTCATCTATTCTGTGCCTGGAGGTCTTTGCTCTGGTCCAGTCTGTGCCTGGGGATATTTTGTCGAGCCAGGTGTGTGCCTGTGGGTTTTTAGACACGTCTAGTCTGTGCCTGGAGGCTTTTAGTCTCGTCTAGTCTTTGCCTTGAGGATTTTATTCATATCTAGTCTGTGCCTCGATGTTTTTACTGTCATCTTGTCTGTGCCTGGAGGTTTTTAGTCTAGTCTAGTGCAGTCTGTGCCCGGTGGTTTTTATTCTGGTCTAGTTTGTGCCTTGAGGTCTTTATTCTGGTCTAGTGTGTGCCAGGGGATATTTTGTCTAGTCTAGTCGGTGCCTGTAGGTTTCTAGACTCATCTAGTCTGTGCCTGGAGGTTTTTATTCTCGTCTAGTTTTTGCCTGGAGGTTTATAGTCTCATCTAGTCTGTGCCTGGACGTTTTTAGTCATATCTAGTCTGTGCCTGGAGGTTTTTAGTCTAGTTAAGTCAAGTCTGTGCCTGGATTGTTTTATTCTGTTCTAGTCTGTGCCTGGAGGTTTTTATTCTGGTCTAGTCTGTGCCTGGAGGTTTTTATTCTGGTCTAGTCTGTGCCTGGAGGTCTTTATTCTGGTCTAGTCTGTGCCAGGGGATATTTTGTCTAGTCTGCTCTGTGCCTGTAGGTTTCTAGACACATCTAGTCTGTGCTTGGTGGTTTTTATTCTCGTCTAGTTTGTGTCTTTAGGATTTTAGTCTCGTCTAGTCTGTGCCTGGAGGTTTTTAGTCATATCTAGTCTGTGCCTGGAGGTTTTTAGTCTAGTAAAGTCAGTGCCTGGAGGGTTTTATTTTATTCTAGTCTGTGCTTGGAGGTTTTTATTCTGGTCTAGTCTGTGCCTGGAGGTTTTTATACTTATCTTGTCTGTGCCTGGGGGTTTTTAGTCACATCTTGTCTGTGAATGGAATTTTTTAGTCTAGTCTAGTGTAGTCTGTGCCTGGAGGTTTTTATTCTGGTCTAGTCTGTGCCTGGAGGTCTTTATTCTGGTCCAGTCTGTGCCAGGACATATTTTGTCTAGGTTAGTCTGTGCCTGTAGGTTTCTAGACACATCTAGTCTGTGCCTGGATGATTTTTGTCTGGTCTAGTCAGTGCCTGGAAGTTTATAGTCTCATCTATTCTGTGCCTGGAGGTTTTTAGTCTCATCTAGTCTGTGCCTGGAGGTTTTTAGTCTCATCTAGTCTGTGCCTTTAGGATTTTAGTCTAGTCAAGTGCGTGCCTGGTGGGTTTTATTCTGGTCTAGTCTGTGCCTAGAGGTTTTTATTCTAGTCTAGTTTGTGCCTGGAGGTTTTTATTCTGGTCTAGACTGTGCCTGTATGTTTTTAGTCACATCTTGTCTGTGCCTGGATGTTTTTAGTCTAGTCAAGTCAAGTCTGTGCCTGGAGGTTTTTATTCTGGTCTAGTTTGTGCCTGGAGGGCTTTATTCTGGCCTAGTCTGTGCCTGGAGGTTTTTAGTCTCGTCTAGTCTGTGTCTGGAGGTTTTTATTCTTATCTAGTCTGTGCCTGGGGGTTCTTAGTCTCATCTAGTCTGTACCTCGAGATTTTTATTCTCATCTAGTCTGTGCCTGGAGGTTTTTAGTCTAGTCAAGTTTGTGCCTGGAGGGTTTTATTCTGGTCTAGTCTGTGCCTAGAGGTTTTTATTCTTATCTAGTCTGTGCCTGGAGGTTTTTATTCTGGTCTAGACTGTGCCTTTAGGATTTTATTCTTATCTAGTCTGTGCCTGGGTGTTTTTAGTCACATCTTGTCTGTGCCTGGATGTTTTTAGTCTAGTCAAGTCAAGTCTGTGCCTGGAGTTTTTATTCTGGTCTAGTTTGTGCCTGGAGGGTTTTTATTCTTGTCTAGTCTGTGCCTGGAGGTTTTTATTCTTGTCTAGTCTGTGCCTTGATGTCTTTATTCTCGTCCAGAAGGTGCCAGGAGATATTTTGTCTTGGCTAGTCTGTGCCTGTAGGTTTTTAGACACGTCTAGTCTGTGCCTGGAGGTTTTTATTCTTATCTAGTCTGTGCCTGGGGGTTCTTAGTCT
The DNA here is from genome assembly GCA_017639245.1 of Myiopsitta monachus. Taxonomy (NCBI): domain Eukaryota; kingdom Metazoa; phylum Chordata; class Aves; order Psittaciformes; family Psittacidae; genus Myiopsitta; species Myiopsitta monachus. Next base: position 9,406 of record JAESHU010000269.1, on the reverse strand, counting down.
CATCTAGTCTGTACCTCGAGGTTTTTAGTCTCATCTAGTCTGTGACTGGAGGTTTTTAGTCTAGTCAAGTCTAGTCTGTGCCTGGAGGATTTTATTCTGGTCTAGTCTGTGCCTGGAGGTTTTTATTCTGGTCTAGTCTGTGCCTGGAGGTCTTTATTCTGGTCCAGTCTGTGCCAGGAGATATTTTGTCTAGGCTAGTCTTTGCCTGTAGGTTTCTAGACACATCTAGTCTGTGCCTGGAGGATTTTAGTCTCATCAAGTCTGTGCCTGGAAGTTCATAGTCTCATCTAGTCTGTGCCTCGAGGTTTTTAGTGTAGTCAAGTTAAGTCTGTGCCTGGAGGGTTTTATTCTTTACTAGTCTGTGCCTAGAGGTTTTTATTCTGGTCTAGACTGTGCCTGGAGGATTTTATTCTAATCTAGTCTGTGCCTAGGGGTTTTTAGTCTCATCTTGTCTGTGCCTGGATGGTTTTAGTCTAGTCAAGTCAAGTCTGTGCCTGGAGGTTTATATGCTGGACTAGTTTTTGACTGGAGGGTTTTTATTCTTTTCTAGTCTGTGCCTGGAGGTTTTTAGTCTCGTTTAGTCTGTGCCTGGAGGTTTTTAGTCTTATCTAGTGTATGCCTGGGGGTTCTTAGTCTCATCTAGTCTGTGCCTGCGGGTTTATAGTCTCATCCATTCTGTGCCTGGAGGTTTTTAGCCTAGTCAAGTGTAGTGTGTGCCTGGAGGTTTTTATTCTGGTCTAGTCTGTGCCTGGAGGTTTTTATACTGGTCTAGTCTGTGCCTGGAGGTCTTTATTCTGGTCCAGAAGGTGCCAGGGGTATTTTGTCTAGTCAAGTCTGTACCTTTCAGCTTTGCAACAGAGCCACCTACATTGCAGTCACTCCTTGCTTTCTCTTCTCACAGCCATATGAATCCACCTGTGGTGCCCGCTCAATGCCGTTCAGAGGCTGTGAATGTAGCGCAAGAATTACTGACCTGTGCTCCCACAGACGAAGAGCCAGGACTGAAAGGGGTTGCTGGGAATCTTCTGCAAACAGTAAGCTTTGCAACAGCGCCACCTACATTGCAGTCACTCCTTGCTTTCCCTTCCCACAGCCATTTGAATACAGCTGTGGTGCCCGCTACCAGCCATCCTGAGGCCGATTCTGTAGCACAAGAATTATTGACCTCTGCTTCCACATACGAAGAGCCAGGACTGAAAAATGCTGCTGGACCTCTTCTGCAAACAGTAAGCTTTGCAACAGCGCCACCTACATTGCACTCGCTCCTTGCTTTCTCTTCCCACAGCCATTTGAATACACCTGTGGTGCCCGCTCCCTGCCATTCAGAGGCTGAGTATGTTGCGCACGAATTATTGACCTCTGCTCCCACAGACGAAGAGCCAGGACTGAAAGGTGCTGCTGGACCTCTTCTGCAAACAGTAAGCTTTGCAACAGCGCCACCTACATTGCACTCGCTCCTTGCTTTCTCTTCTCACAGGCATTTGAATACACCTGTGGTGCCCGCTCAATGCTGTTCAGAGGCTGTGAATGTAGCGCAAGAATTACTGACCTGTGCTCCCACAGACAAAGAGCCAGGACTGAAAGGGGTTGCTGGACCTCTTCTGCAAACAGTAAGCTTTGCAACAGCGCCACCTACATTGCACTCGCTCCTTGCTTTCTCTTCCCACAGCCACTTGAATACACCTGTGGTGCCCGCTCCCTGCCATTCAGAGGCTGAGTATGTAGTGCAAGAATTATGGACCTGTGCTCCCACAGACAAAGAGCCAGGACTGAAAGGTGCTGCTGGACCTCTTCTGCAAACAGTAAGCTTTGCAACAGCGCCACCTACATTGCACTCGCTCCTTGCTTTCTCTTCCCACAGCCATTTGAATACACCTGTGGTGCCTGCTCTCAGCCATCCTGAAGCCGAGTATGTAGTGCAAGAATTATTGACCTCTGCTTCCACAGGCGAAGAGCCAGGACTGAAAGGTGCTGCTGAACCTCTTCTGCAAACAGTAAGCATGCAACAGCGCCACCTACATTGCACTCGCTCCTTGCTTTCTCTTCTCACAGGCATTTGAATACAGCTGTGGTGCCCGATCTCAGCCGTCCTGAAGCCAAGTATGTAGCGCAAGAATTATTGACCTCTGCCCCCACAGACGAAGAGCCAGGACTGAAAGGCGTTCCTGGGATTTTTCTGCAAACAGTAAGCTTTGAAACAGCGCCACCTAAATTGCACTCACTCCTTTCTTTCTTTTCCCACAGCCATTTGAATACAGCTGTGGTGCCCGCTCTCAGCCATCCTGAAGGCGAGTATGTAGCGCAAGAATTATTGACCTCTGCTTCCACATAAGAAGAGCCAGGACTGAAAGGCGCTGCTGGACCTCTTCTGCAAACAGTAAGCTTTGCAACAGAGCTACCTACATTGCACTCGCTCCTTGCTTTCTCTTCTCACAGGCATTTGAATACAGCTTTGGTACCCGCTCCCTGCCATTCAGAGGCTGAGTATGTAGTGCAAGAATTATGGACCTGTGCTCCCACAGACAAAGAGCCAGGACTGAAAGGTGCTGCTGGACCTCTTCTGCAAACAGTAAGCTTTGCAACAGCGCCACGTACATTGCACTCGCTCCTTGCTTTCTCTTCTCACAGGCATTTGAATGCACCTGTGGTGCCTGCTCCCTGCCATTCAGAGGCTGAGTATGTAGCGCACGAATTATTGACCTCTGCTTCCACATAAGAAGAGCCAGGACTGAAAGGTGCTGCTGGACCTCTTCTGCAAACAGTAAGCTTTGCAATAACGCCACCTACATTGCAGTCACTCCTTGCTATGTCTTCCCACAGCCATTTGAATGCACCTGTGGTGCCCGCTCCCAGCCCTCCTGAAGCCGAGTATGTAGCGCACGAATAATTGGCCTCTGCTTCCACAGGCGAAGAGCCAGGACTGAAAGGTGCTGCTGAACCTCTTCTGCAAACAGTAAGCATGCAACAGAGCCACCTACATTGCACTCGCTCCTTGCTTTCTCTTTTCACAGGCATTTGAATACAGCTGTGGAGCCCGCTCTCAGCCGTCCTGAAGGCGAGTATGTGGCGCAAGAATTATTGACCTCTGCTTCCACATAAGAAGAGCCAGGACTGAAAGGTGCTGCTGGACCTCTTCTGCAAACAGTAAGCTTTGCAACAGCGCCACCTACACTGCACTCGCTCCTTGCTTTCTCTTCCCACAGCCATTTGAATACACCTGTGGTGCCCGCTCAATGCAATTCAGAGGCTGAGTATGTAGCGCACGAATTATTGGCCTCTGCTCCCACAGACGAAGAGCCAGGACTGAAAGGTGCTGCTGGACCTCTTCTGCAAACAGTAAGCTTTGCAACAGCGCCACCTACATTGCACTCGCTCCTTGCTTTCTCTTCTCACAGGCATTTGAATACACCTGTGGTGCCCGCTCAATGCCGTCTTGAAGCCGAGTATGTAACATGCGAATGATTGGCCTCTGCTCCCACAGACGAAGAGCCAGGACTGAAAGGTGCTGCTGGACCTCTTCTGCAAACAGTAAGCTTTGCAACAGCGCCACCTACATTGCACTCGCTCCTTGCTTTCTCTTCTCACAGGCATTTGAATACACCTGTGGTGCCCGCTCCCTGCCATTCAGAGGCTGAGTATGTTGCGCACGAATTATTGACCTCTGCTTCCACAGACGAAGAGCCAGGACTGAAAGGTGCTGCTGGACCTCTTCTGCAAACAGTAAGCTTTGCAACAGCGCCACCTACATTGCACTCGCTCCTTGCTTTCTCTTCTCACAGGCATTTGAATACACCTGTGGTGCCCGCTCCCTGCCATTCAGAGCCTGAGTATGTAGCGCAAGAATTATTGACCTCTGCTCCCACAGACTAAGAGCCAGGACTGAAAGGTGCTGCTGGACCTCTTCTGCAAACAGTAAGCTTTGCAACAGCGCCACCTACATTGCACTCGCTCCTTGCTTTCTCTTCTCACAGGCATTTGAATGCAGCTGTGGTGCCCGCTCCCAGCTGTCCTA
>JAESHU010000276.1:0-36001 GCA_017639245.1 Myiopsitta monachus | reverse complement strand
GACTTCAATGGCATGATAAGAGATGAGAGTTAAGAGATAAGAGATAAATAAGGGAGAAGAGGAGAGATTGGATGGTATAACAATATAACATGATGTAACAGGATAAAACATAATATGTTATATGATGTTCTATGATATGCTTTGATATGGTATGATATGCTGTCTTATGCTATATGATGTTAACATATTCTCGAGCGTATGATGAAGGGAGAGGAGAAGAGAGGAGATGAGACGAGAGTGAACTGAGTTAAAATGAAATGACATGAAACGGAGATGAAATGGAAATGAAATGAAATGATATGTTGTGATATGATTAAATATGATATAGTATAATATGAAATTATACATTTCCAGAGAGGTGGAAAAGAGAGGAGAGGAATGAGATGGGATGAGACGAGTTTAGAGGAGTTGGGATGAGACGAGATGAAATGAGAAGGGTGAAATGAACTGAACTGATTTGATGCTGTAACAACATGATCTGATGTAACAAGAAAAGGAATAAAAATGCAATGCAATGAAATGAAATGAAATTAAGTTAAAGAAGTAAATTATGCTCAAATGTAAAATGACATGGCATGAAAGAGAAATGAAATGAAAATGAAATGAAATAAAATGGCATGACGTGGTATTACATGATATGATATTTTTTGGAGAGGAGGGGAGGAGAGAAAATGACGAGGAGGAGATATTAAATCAAATGCAAGGAAATGGAAAAGAAAAGAAATGAAATTATATGACATGATATGATGTTACAACATGACATAACATGATGTAGCGTGAGAAAACATACTATGTTATATGATATGATAAGAGAGACGCTATGAGATGAGGAGGGTGAAATGAAATGACTTCAGATGGACATGAAATGGTAACTAAATGAAATAAAAATGAAACGAAATTAAACATAATCAAATTCTATGATATGGTATGGTACGGTACGGTACGACACGACATAGTATGGTATGTATGACATGCTATGATAGAGAAGATATGCAGTGATATCCTTTGATAAGGTATGATATGCTATGAGATGCTGTAATATGCTATACGATATGATGGGATATAATATGATATTTTTTGAGAGGAGAGAAAATGAGGAGGATGAAATGAAATTAAATGATATGAAATGGAAATGAAGTAATATGACATGATATGATATATGACGACACGACATGATGTAATATGAGATAACATAAAACTTAATACATTATATGATACGATACAAGATATGTGATGACATGCATTGATACAGCGTGATGTGCTACGATATGCTACAATATGCTAAATGAGACGATACCATATTCTAGAGTATATGAGGGGAAGACAAGAGGAGAGGAGAGAGGAGGAGAGGAGAGCAGAGAGGAGGAGAGGAGAGCGGAGAGGACAGGAGAGGGGAGGGGAGGGGAGGTAAAATGAGAAGGAGGATGAAAAGAAATGAAATTAAATAAAAATTAATGAAGATTATGGGATGTGGTGCAATGGGATGCGATGGGATGGGATGGCATGCTGTAGAATGTGATTTGATGTTGTCAGATGAGATGAGATGCAATGGGATGAGACGAGATTTGATGATATGCGATGCGATGTGATGCGATGCGATGAGATGTGATGTGATGTGATGAGATGTGATGCGATGCGATGTGATGCGATGAGATGAGAGTTGAGATGAGATGCGATGAGAGTTGAGATGAGATGCAATGAGAGTTGAGATGAGATGCAATGAGGCTTGAGATGAGATGCGATGCGATGGGATGCAATGAGTTTCGATGCGAGGTAATATGATGAGATAACATGCGATGAGATGAGACTTGAGATGCGATGCGATGCGAGAGATCTGATGACATGAGATGCGATGAGACTTGAGATGAGATGCGATGAGACTTGAGATGAGATGCGATGCAGACTTGAGATGAGATGCCCCGCTTTTATAGCCGGCTGTGTTACGTAAGCGCCGGTGCTTTGTGACGTCATAAGCGGTGGGTGACATCGCAGCAAGGCGGCTTTGGGAGCTCGGGTGCCCTGAGGTGGGAATGTGAGCAGGAGAGCTTGAGCATCTGCCTGCATTTGCTCTGCTTTGATGGCTCCATCACTGCAAGCAGCCCCAGAGCTCTTCATTGTGCATTTGCAGGTGGAGCTTGGCAGCTCAGGAGCATCCCGCCCCTTTGCCATGGGCAGCCCCATCCCTGGAAGGGGAGCGTTAACGGGGGAGCTGCCTCTGCTGTTCCATCCTCCTCCAGCTGTTCTCAGCGCCGTGCTTGAAGCTGCTCCTCTGTGCTTGGAATGGCTTCAGCCTCCTGAGGACCTGGGCAGCTCGGGAGGAAAGGTGGCTGCAGCGCAGGGCAGCATCATCCTTTGGCTGCGGAGCTGACCCAGGGCATCCCAGGCTGCTCCTCTGCAGCCCCAGCAGGCAGGGATGGGGACCCAGCAGGATTAGGCTCAGCTCTTGGGGTCTGACCTATGGTGCTGCCTCTTTTGCCTCAGCACGTACCTGCAGCGATTGCTTGCAGGCTTCATCTGATGGGTGGGCAGCAATGGGCTTGGGTGGAGGAGCTGTCTCCAGCTGGCCTGCATATTCTAGAGTATATGAGGGGAGGACAAGAGGAGAGGAGAAGAGGAGAGGAGAGGTAAAATGAGAAGGAGGATGAAAAGAAATGAAATTAAATAAAAATTAATGAAGATTATGGGATGTGGTGCAATATGATGCGATGGGATGGGATGGCATGCTGTAGAATGCGATTTGATGTTGTCAGATAAGATGGGATGCGATGGAATGAGACGAGATTTGATGATATGTGATGTGATGTGATGCAATTAGATGAGATGCGATGCGATGAGAGTTGAGATGCGATGCGATGAGAGTTGAGATGTGATGCGATGAGCGTTGAGATGCGATGCGAGCTGAGATGCGATGAGGCTTGAGACGAGATGCGATGAGATGCGATGCAATGAGTTTCGATGCGAAGTAATATGATGAGATAACACGAGATGAGACTTGAGATGCGATGCGATGCGATGAGAGATCTGATGACATGATATGCGATGAGATGCGATGTGATGCGATGCGATGAGATTTGAGATGATATGCGATGCGATGAGATGCGATGAGACTTGAGATGAGATGCGATGAGATGAGATGCGATGAGATGAGATGATGCGATGAGATGGGATGAGATGCAATGCGATGTGATGCGATGCAATATGATGAGATGAGATGCGATGATATGAAACTTGAGATGCGATGAGATGGGATGAGATGCAATGCAATACGATGAGATGAGATGCGATGATATGAGACTTGAGATAAGATGCGATGAGACTTGAGATGATATACAGTGAGATGTGATGAGATGAGATGCAATGAGACTTGAGATGAGATGCGATGCGATGCGATGCGATGAGTCTTGAGATGACATGAGGCGAAGTTGAAATGGGATGAAGATGATTTGACCTGCATGACGACATGCAAGGAGATGAGGTCAGGAGGAGCTGAGATAGGATCAACTCCCCCCACATCCCATCTCATGAGGAGGAAAATGCACTTGGGGAGAGCAGAGGAGGATTTCCCACACACACTTGCTCACAAGTTGTCTTTCTGCAGCTTTCTCTCTGCACCCGCTGAGGTGCGGGTACCACCAATGCAGCTTCCTCAGGAGCAACCCAACCACTCGGGCACCTCTTCCATTATGAACCAGGCACAGGGACAGCCCCGCTTTTATAGACGGCTGTGTTACGTAAGCGCCGGTGCTTTGTGACGTCATAAGCGTCATGTTGTTTTAGGGTGCCTTATAATACTGCTCAGTCTATGTCACAATGCAGCTCTCTGTCTCTCTTAGAATTCTGATCTCAGTCTGTGTCACAATGAACCTCTCCGTCTGCCTTGGAACGCGGCTCTCTGTCTGTCCTAGAATGCTGCTCTCAGTCTCTCCTGGAATGCTGCTCTCAGTCTGTCCTACAATGCTACACTATGTCAGCCTTAGAATGCTGCTCTCAGTCTGTCCTAGAATGCTGCACTCTGTACTAGAATGCTCCTGTCAGTCCGTCTCAGAATGTTGCTCTCAGTTTGCCTTAGAACGATAGTCTCAGTCTGCCTAAAAATTTACTATCAATCTTAGAACGCTGTTCTCAATCTCAACATGCTGCTCTCAGTCTACCTTAGAATGCTGCTCTCAGTCTACCTTAGAATACTGCTCTCAGTCTACGTCACAACCATTCTCAGTCTCTCTTACAATTCTCCTCTCAGTCTGTGTCACAATGAACCTCTCAATCTGTCTTAGAATGCTGCTCTCTGTCTGTCCTACAATGCTACCCTAAGTCTGTCTTAGAATGCTGCCCTCAGTCTCTATTAGAATACTGCTCTTGGACTGCCTTCAAATGCTTCCCTCAGTCTGTCTAAAAAGCTGCTCTCAGTCTGTCCTAGAATGCTGCACTCTGTCTGTCCTAGAATGCTGCTCTCAGTCTGTCCTAGAATGCTGCTCACAGACGGTCTTAGAATACTGCTCTCACTCTGTGTTAGAATGATAATGTCAGTCTGCCTAAAAATTGTCTATCAATCTTAGAACGCTGTTCTCAATCTCAACTTACCATGCTGCTCAGAGTCTACCTTAGAATACTGCTCTCAGTCTATGTCACAATGCAGCTCTCAGTCTCTCTTAGAATTCTGATCTCAGTCTGTGTCACAATGCAGCTCACAGTCAGTTTTGGAACGCTGCTCTCAGTCTGTCTTAGAATGCTGCTCTCAGTCTGTGTTAGAATGCTGCACTCTGTCGGACTTAACATTCATGTCAAAATCTTAGAAAGCAGTTCTCAGTCTCAATTACCATGCTGCTCTCAGTCTGCCTTAGAATACTGCTCAGTCTATGTCACAATGCAGCTCTCACTTTGTCTCTCTTAGAAATCTGATCTCAGTCTGTGTCACAATTAAGCTCTCAGTCTGTCTTGGAACGCTGCTCTCTGTCTGTCCCAGAATGCTGCTCTCAGTCTGCCTTAGAACGCTCCTCTCTGTCTGTCCTACAATGCTATACTATGTCAGTCTTAGAATGCTGATCTCAGTCAGTTTAAAAAGCTGCTCTCAGTCTGTACTAGAATGCTGCTCTCAGTCTGTCTCAGAATGCTGCTCTCAGTCTGTCTTAGAATGCTGCTCTCTCTCTGTCCTAAAATGCTGCTCTGAGTCTGTCTTAGAATGCTGCTCTCAGTCTGTGTTAGAATGCTGCACTCTGTCAGTCTTAACATTCATGTATCAATCTTGGAACACAGTTCTCTGTATCAATAACCATGCTGCTCTCAGTCTGCCTTAGAACTCTGCTCTCTGTCTGTCCTACAATGCTACACTCTACTAGAATGCAGCTCTCAGTCTGTCTCAGAATGCTGCTCTCAGTTTGCCTTAGAACGATACTCTCAGTCTGCCTAAGAATTCACTATCAATCTCAGAACGCTGTTCTCAATTTCACCATGCTGCTCTCAGTCAACCTTAGAATACTGCTCTCACTCTATGTCACAACCGTTCTCAGTCTCTCTTAGAATTCTCCTCTAAGTCTGTGCCACAATGAACCTCTCAGTCTGTTTTAGAATGCTGCCCTCAGTCTCCATTAGAACACTGCTCCTGGACAGCCTTCAAATGCTTCCCTCAGTCTGTCTAAAAAGCTGCTCTCAGTCTGTCCTAGAATGCTGCTCTCAGTCTGTACCACAAAGCTGCTCACAGACTGTCTTAGAATACTGCTCTCACTCTGTGTTAGAATGATACTCTCAGCCTGCCCAAAAATTCTCTATCAATCGTAGAACGCTGTTCTCAATCTCAACTTACCATGCTGCTCACAGTATACCTTAGAATACTGCTCTCAGTCTATGTCACAATGCAGTTCTCATTCTGTCATAGAATTCTGCTGTCAGTCTAAGTCACAATGCAGCTCTCAGTCTCTCTTAGAATTCTCCTCTAAGTCTAAGCCACAATGCAGCTCTCAGTCTGTCTTGGAATGCTGCTCTCTGTCTGTCCTACAATGCTGCTCTAAGTCTGTCTTAGAATGCTGCCCTCAGTATCTCTTAGAATACTGCTCTTGGACTGCCTTCAAATGCTTCCCTCAGTCAGTTTAAAAAGCTGATCTCAGTCTGTCCTAGAATGCTGCTCACAGACGATCTTAGAGTACTGCTCTCACTCTGTGTTAGAATGATACTCTCAGTCTGCCTAAAAATTCTCTATCAATCTTAGAACGCTGTTCTCAATCTCAACTTACCATGCTGCTCAGAGTCTACCTTAGAATGCTGCTCTCAGTCTATGTCACAATGCCGTTCTCATTCTGTCTTAGAATTCTGCTGTCAGTCTATGTCACAATGCAGCTCTCAGTCTCTCTTAGAATTCTGATCTCAGTCTGTGTCACAATGCAGCTCTCAGTCTTTCTTGGAACTCTGCTCTCAGTCTGTCTTAGAATGCTGCTGTCTCTCTGTCCTAAAATGCTGCTCTGAGTCAGTCTTAGAATGCTGTACTCAGTCTCTGTTAGAATGCTGCACTCTGTCGGTCTTAACATTCATGTATCAATCTTAGAACGCTGTTCTCAATCTCAACTTAACATGCTGCTCACAGTCTAAATTAGAATACTGGTCAGTCTATGTCACAATGCAGCTCTCACTCTGTCTTAGAAATCTGATCTCAGTCTGTTTCACAATGAAGCTCTCAGTCTGTCTTGGAACGCGGCTCTCTGTCTGTCCTAGAATGCTGCTCTCAGTCTGCTTTAGAACGCTGCTCTCTGTCTGTCCTACAATGCTGCTCTAAGTCTGTCTTAGAATGCTGCCCTCAGTCTCTATTAGAATACTGCTCTTGGACTGCGTTTAAATGCTTCCCTCAGTCTGTCTGAAAAGCTGCTCTCAGTCTGCCATAGAATGCTGCTCACAGACGGTCTTAGAATACTGCTCTCACTCTGTGTTAGAATGATACTCTCAATCTGCCAAAAAATTCTCTATCAATCTTAGAACGAAGTTTTCACTCACAACTTACCATGCTGCTCTCAGTCTACCTTAGAATACTGCTCTCAGTCTATGTCACAATGCAGCTCTCAGTCTCTCTTAGAATTCTGATCTCAGTCTGTGTCACAATGAAGCTCTCAGTCTGTCTTGGAACGCTGCTCTCTGTCTGTCTTAGAATGCTGCTCTCTGTCTCTCTCACAATGCTACTCTAAATCTGTCTTAGAATGCTGCTGTCAGTCTGTAATAGAATGCAGTACTCACTCTGTACTAGAATGCTGCTCTCAGTCTATCCTAGAATGCTGCTCACAGACGGTGTTAGAAAACTGCTCTCACTCTGTGTTAGAATGATACTCTCAGTCTGCCTAAAAATTCACTATCAATCTTAGAACGCTGTTCTCAATCTCAACTTACCATGCTGCTCTCAGTCTACATTAGAATACTGCTCTCAGTCTATGTCACAATGCAGTTCTCATTCTGTCTTAGAATTCTGCTGTCAGTCAATGTCACAATGCAGCTCTCTGTCTCCCTTAGAATACTGATCTAAGTCTGTGTCACAATGCACCTCTTAGTCTGCCTTAGAATGCTGCTCTGTTTCTGTCCTACAATGCTGCTCTAAGTCTCTCTTAGAAATCTGATCTCAGTCTCTATTAGAATACTGCTCTTGGACAGCCTTCAAATGCTTCCCTCAGTCTGTCTAAAAAGCTGCTCTCAGTCTGTCCTAGAATGCTGCACTCTGTCTGTCCTAGAATGCTGCTCACAGACGGTCTTAGAATACTGCTCTCACTCTGTCTTAGAATGATACTCTCAGTCTGCCAAAAAAATCTCTATCAATCTTAGAACGCTGTTCTCGATCTCAACTTACCATGCTGCTCAGAGTCTACCTTAGAATACTGCTCTCAGTATATGTCACAATGCAGATTTCATTCTGTCTTAGAATTCTGCTGTCAGTCTATGTCACAATGCAGCTCTCAGTCTGTCTTGGAAAGCTGCTCTCAGTTTGTCTTAGAATGCTGCTCTCAGTCTGTCCTAAAATGCTGCTCTGAGTCTGTCCTAAAATGCTGCTCTCTGTCTGTCCTAGAATGCTCCTCGCAGTCTGCCTTAGAATACTGCTCTCAGTCTATGTCACAATGCAGCTCTCAGTCTCTCTTAGAATTCTGATCTCAGTCTGTGTCACAATGAAGCTCTCAGTCTGTCTTGGAACGCGGCACTCTGTCTGTCCTAGAATGCTGCTCTCAGTCTGCCTTAGAACCCTTCTGTCTGTCCTACAATGTTACACTATGTCAGTCTTAGAATGCCGCTCTCAGTCTGTCCTAGAATGCTGCACTCTGTACTAGAATGCTGCTGTCAGTCTGTCTCAGAATGCTGCTCACACTCTGCCTTAGAAGGCTCCTCTCAGTTTGCCTTAGAATGATACTCTCAGTCTGCCTAAAAATTCTCTATCAATCTTAGAACGCTCTTCCGAATCTCACTTACCATGCTGCTCGCAGTCTACCTTAGAATACTGCTCTCAGTCTATGTCACAATGCCGTTCTCAGTCTCTCTTAGAATTCTGATCTCAGTCTGTGTCACAATGAAGCTCTCAGTCGACCTTGGAATGCTCCTCTCTGTCTGTCCGACAATGCTACTCTAAGTCTGTCCTAGAATGCTGCTCTCAGTCTGTCCTAGAATGCTGCACTCTGTCTGTACTAGAATGCTGCTCTCAGTCTGTACCAGAAAGCTGCTCACAGACCGTCTTAGAATACTGCTCTCACTCTGTGTTAGAATGACACTCTCAGTCTGCTTAAAAATTCTCTGTCAATCTTAGAACGCTGTTCTCATTCTCAACTTACCATGCTGCTCTCAGTGTGTCTTAGAATTCTGATCTCAGTCTATGTCACAATGCAGCTCTCAGTCTCTCTTAGAATTCTCATCTCAGTCTATGTCACAATGCAGCTCTCAGTCTATCTTTGAACGCTGCTCTCGGTCTGTCTTAGAATGCTGCTCTCTGTCTGTCCTACAATGCTGCTCTAAATCTGTCCTAGAATACTGCCCTCAGTCTCTATTAGAATACTGCTCTTGGACTGCCTTCAAATGCTTCCCTCAGTCTGTCCTAGAATGCTTCCCTCAGTCTGTCCTAGAATGCTTCCCTCAGTCTGGCCTAGAATGCTTCCCTCAGTCTGTCCTGGAATGCTGCTCTCCGTCTGTCCTGGAATGCTGCTCTCCGCCTGTACCAAAAAGCTGCTCTCAGTCTGTACCAAAATGCTGCTCTCAGTCTGTACCAAAAAGCTGCTCACAGACCGTCTTAGAATGCTGCTCTCACTCTTTGTTAGAATGACACTCACAGTCTGCTTAAAAATTCTCTATCAATCTTAGAACGCTGTTCTCAATCTCAACTTACCATGCTGCTCAGTGTCTACCTTAGAATACTGCACACAGTCTATGTCACAATGCAGTTCTCAGTCTCTCTTAGAATTCTGATCTCAGTCTGTGTCACAATGAAGCTCTCAGTCTGTCTTGGAACGCGGCTCTCAGTCTGTCCTAGAATGCTTCTCTCAGTATGTCTTAGAATGCTGCTCTCTCTCTGTCCTAGAATGCTGCTCTCTGTCTGTCCTAGAATGCTGCACTCTGTCTGCCATATAATTCTTCTGTCTATCTCAGAAAACTATTCTCAGTCTCACTTGCTATGCTGCTATCTGTCTGTCTTAGAATGCTGCTCTCAGTCTGCCATAAAATTCTTCTACGTATCTTAGAATGCTGCTCTCAGTCTCACTCACCATGCTGTTCTCAGTCTGACTTAGAATGCTGCTCCCAGTCTTAGAATTCTGGTCTATGTCTGTCTTTGAATGGTGCTCTCAGTCTGTCCTGGAATGCTAATCTCTGTCTCTCTTAGAATGCTGCTCTGAGACTGTCCTCGTATGCTTTTATCAGTCTGTCTAAGAAAGCTGTTCGCAGTTTGTCTTAGAATGCTGCTCTCAGTCTTCCTCAAAATGCTGCTCTCAGGCTGCGTTAAGAATGTGGCTCTCAGTCTATGTCATAATGTACCTCTCAGTCTCTTTTAGAACGCTCCTCTAAGTCTGTGTTAGAATGATGCCCTCAGTCTGCCTTAAAATTCTCTATCTATCTTAGGATGCTATTCTCAATCTCACTTATCATGCTGCTCTCTGTCTGCCTTAGAATACAGCTCAGTCTATGTCACAATGTAGCTCACAGTCTCTCTTAGAATTCTGATCTCAGTCTGTGTCACTATGAAGCTCTCAGTCTGTCACAGAATGCCCATCTCAGACTGTTCAAATGCTTCTCTCAGTCTCTCTTAGAATGCAGCTCTCACTCTATCTTAGAATGCTTCTCCCAGTCATAGAATTATGTTTTATATCTGTTTTAGAATGCTATACTCAGGCTCATCATGCTTCCCTCAGTCTGTCTCTAGACTGCAGCTCCCAGTCTTCGAATACTGCTCTCAGCCTTAGATTGCTGCTCTCAGTCTCTCTTACAATGCTGCTCTCAGTCCCTCTTAGAATCCTGCTCTCAGTCTTAGAATGCTGCTGACAGACTGTCTTCAAATGCTTCTTTCAGTCTGTCTATGAAAGCTGCTCCCAGTCTGTCTTCGAATGCTGCTCTCTGTCTTAGGATGCTGCACTCTGTCTCAGAATGCTGCTCTCAGTCTGCCATAAAATTCTTCTATCTATCCTAGAATGCTATTCTCAGTCTCACTTATCATGCTGCTCGCAGTCTATCTTCGAATGCTGCTCCCAGTCTTTGAGTTATGACTATGTCTGTCTTCGAATGCTGCTCTCAGTCTGTCTTCGAATGCGACTCTCAGTCCCACTTACCATGCTGCTCTCAGTCTTAGAACGCTGTCAGTCTACCTTAGAATGCTGCTCCCAGGCTTAGAATTCTGTTCTGTCTGTCTTAGAATGCTGCTCTCAGTCTGTCTTAGAATGCTGCTCTCAGTCTGTCTTAGAATGCTGCTCTCAGTCTGTCTTAGAATGCTGCTCTCAGTCTGCCATAAAATATTTCTATCTATCAGAGAATGCTATCCTCAGTCTCACTTACCATGCTGATGGGAATGCCCCCAAGCTCTGCACGGGGCAGAGGAATTTGAGGGACCACCAGAGCCTTCAAACAGGGGCTACAGCCACCAGAGACAACCCCACAGATAACTGGGGAGGGGGAACAGGAGATATAGGGAGACCCTGAAGTTTTTGGGAATGCAGCTAGGGGCTCCCCTAAATCATACCCGTGAGGATGCTGATGGTGAGCTCAACCCTCTGCCCAGGCGGGGGATGAAAATAAAAGGAGGTTCCTGGGAACTGGGGTGACCCCCTTGAACTCCCGCAGGCTCTGACTGGGAGGCAGAAGTTCTCCCGCCCTGACACCTTCTCAGCACCTCTGACACCAGCAGCTCCGCACACAGAAGGCGCCTGCTTCGCGCCCAGCACCTCTGCAGGCAGAGCTCAGCTCCAAGCACATGAACAAACCCAGTGCCTCCTCCTCACCCATCCTCTGCTCCCATAGCCGGGATGGCACCAGCACATCTCCTGACAGATTCTCCTCCCTTTGCAGCACGCACACACAATGCCTTTCAAGCCAACATTAAAACAGGATTGCAAAGTCAAAGAACACGTACCTGGATGCGCACGGCAGCCAGGCCAGATGCAGCCTCCCCATGGAAGGGTCTCCTCTGCACCGGTTCCTGCAGGGCTCTGCTCCTTAAATAGCCCACACTCACCGTGGGGGCCCCGTCACAGTGGGCATCTCCACAGCGACCGCCACCGCTTTGTGACGGCGGCAGCATCGTGACCATGGCCACTGGGTACCCAGGGGTGCTCCAGGAGTCACCACGGGGGACCAGCCTCTGCACAGCCGGCTTGGGGAGGTCCCTCACAGGCTGCTCTACCCCAGTGCCTTTGGCGCAGAGGTGGAGCATGTGAGGGGTCACAGCTCAACCTGGGCAATGGAACAGGGCGTCACGGCCACCTACGAGAAGTGGAGAATGATCGACATTTGCACAGCAGAGAATCATGGAATCCCAGACTGGGTTGGGGTGAAGGGACCTTAAAGCTCATCCAGCTGCAACCCTGCCATGGGCAGGGACACCCTCCACTCAAGCAGCTTGCTCCAAGCCCCTCTGTCTAACCTGGCCGTGAACACTGCCGGGGATGGGGCAGCCACAGCTTCTCTGGGCACCCTGTGCCAGTGTCCCGCCACCCTCACAGGGAAGAACTTGTAAGATCTCCTCTCAGTCGCCCCTCTCTGTCAGGTTAAAGCCGTTCCCCCTTGCCCAGTCCCCACAGGCCCTTGCTCTCCCCACAAAAAATGAGGGCAGAACACAGGATTTAAGGTAGCAGCGGCACTCAGCTGCCAGCTCAGCCAGCATGATTCGCACACCAAGTCCAAAGCAACCACTCTGGGGAAGTCAGTTGAGGTGCTCTTGGCAACTCCTAAAGCTCCCCAAGATCGCCATGGCCACCCACCTCGTTCCACACTCCTGTGTCCACAGGCGTCACTGTCACCGAGACACCAAGATGGAAACCAGCAGAGGAGCTGCTCTTGCCTCCTCCACCGGTAGCTGGTGTTCCGTGGGGCAGTTGTTGCCTCCCGGTTGCTTTGGTGAAGGGTTCCGTGGGGTTCCATGGCCTCGCACACCTGAACAGGGGGAGTTCCAGAATTAGCCAGCCCTGAGGTCCCCGTGTTCCCATGGTCATTGTGATACATAAGCTCTGACTGGGCCCACAGGGTGCTCTGGAGGTGCTGCAGGCATCCTCTGGGATTCTCTAGGGGTATCCCCAGGGTGCCCTGGGGGTGCTTTAAGGGTCACCACAGCCAAACTCCGGCCCAAACCCGGTTCCCAGCACCCCATACTCCCAGGCCACGCGCAGCCCCACAGCCCAGAACTCGCACCCATCCCCCACGTTCCCCAGCACCCCGGGAGCGCCCGGCCCCACTGCCCAGAGCCATGGGGGTCCGCAGACCCCCAGCCCCACTCCCCGGCCTCTGCAGCGCCCCCCAGACCTGCGCTGCACCCACTCACCCTCCTCCCGCTCCCGCTCTGCTGCTTTGGGCACAGAGTCAGTGGGGAGAAGGAAAAGGGGACAGGAGGGACACGGGGGGCACAGCCCCAAAGGAAGCAGCGGTGCTGTCACAGACCACAGCCACACAAACTCCATGAGGGCTTGGGGGGCCTGGGGCGATTCTGAGGGGGTCCCCAAACAGGAAACATGGGGGCAATGTTGGGGGTTCTACGGAGATCTGTGAGGGTTCAGAGGGGTTTATGGGGTCTATGTGGTGTCTATGGCTGCTCTACAGAGGTCTACAGCAGTCTATAGGGGTCTATGGGGATCTATGGCTGATATAAGGAAAGCAAGTGCCTGGAAAACACGGGGTTAAAATGCTTTGAAGTTACATCTAAGATAGAGAATTCGGTTTGTGTTGTAAGTCTGTGGTGTGATAACAGAATTTAGTAGTCTTACTAACAAGAGTGAATTTCCATCCTTCTAAGAAGTGAATTCTTTCTTACTATCCTTCTCATTTATCAGTTAGTTTGGAGACAGTGACTCCCAAACATCTACTAGCTTGGGATACTGCTTGTCTGCCCATGCTGTCCTGCTTGCAATACATTTTGTACAAAGGTCACGCTGCTCTAAATACTTGCCAGCTCTCAGAAACTTGCAGATATGGCTGCTTTCAGCTTATTGTGATTCCTGGGGCATCTGACTGTGCCAAAGGTGAAAAGGGCACCCTCAGGAAGACTGCTTACTTCACCTTGAACACCCCTGCCCACATGAGGAAGACTGCTTACTTCATCATGAAGACCCCTGCCCACGACCATCGGAGGGCAGTTCACAAGCGCCAAAGGGGAGGAGACTTATGATAAGGAGTACCTAAACTAATTGTAATACCCCCACCGCTCCCTCGGCAACCTAATGAATATGCACGTTTGTGTGTAATAAATATCTGCTTGCTTAACCCCTCGGTGTGCAAGTTAGGAGGAGCGATTCCCCTTGCACCCAGTGCCGCAATAAACATACCTGCTTTATAAATCTCCTTGAGTTGTAGAGTCTGAGCCCCTGCTTCATGGGGGCCTACGCCGTCCACGTGGTGACCCCGGGGAGTCTGTCGGGGTCTATAGGAGGTGTGTGTGGGGGGGAATGGTTGTGGGATGAGGGCAGTCTGATTGGTCACTACTGCCGCCCGTCATCGCCCATGACCAATCAGCGCCCGAGGCTCAGGAGGAGCAGGCAGGAAGGGCGCTGTCTGGAAACCGCCTGCAGGGCATGATGGGAGTTGTAGTCCTTCTGCCACCGCCATCTTGTGCCATGGGCAACCTCCATTTTGCCGCTGTCGGGGGGAGGGGAGGGGAGGAGGATGGTGACCCACAAGTGCCCCCGCAATGACCCCAGAAACCCACAACTGCTCCGCCAGTCACCCCCAGACTGACAACTGCCCCCAAGTGACCCCCAGACCCACGACTGCTGGGTACACAGGTGTTCTGCTGGCAGGCAGGGTACTCAACAGGATAATTACGCACTAGCTGTGTAACATGCACAGTGCATTAAGCAAGCACACTAAAGCAAACCAGCACAGCAAAGCCAAGTGGGTGGATATTCTATACCGTAAATAAGTACAATAAAACAAATTGTGTATCTGACTAGTGAGATTCCACCAGAGCTGAGAATAATGAGTCTGCTCTTTTGATTGAAGGAAGGAAAATTGCTCAAGGTCTGCAATGACTGTGTAAAATATAGTTGAACAATAACATATAGTGTGTGGTAAACGTAGCAAGGCCCGTACATGAAGCTTGGGTAATCACAAATTACAGATGTTCCTCTGTCTTTGAGAAACTACAGAAGCCCCTTGTCTATGAGACTGTAAATTTACAAATGCAAAAGAATTCGCATGTACAAGGAAAATTACTCAAGGTCTGCAATGACTGTGTAAACTATAGTTGAACAATAAGATATAGTGTATTCTTGGTAAGTATGTAACCACAGGAAAAGATAAATCCAAGTATCCTTGAGCATAGAGTCCGGGAGGATACCTAGTGTCTGGTAAGGTACTGATAATAACCGCAAAACTCTGCTTAATTAGCCAAATTTAGGACATAACAGCTGGATGACAACTGCGCATGCGGCAGACAGAAGGGGTAAAAGAGTTCAACTGAAAAAGTCTGTATAAAGGTCACCGAGGAAGACTCTTACTTCATCCCGAGACCCTCGCCCAAGACCACCAGGAGACAGTGCGCATGCGGAAAAGACCTGCAGAACTAATCATCATACGAAGCGGCAGCAAAATTCCATATTACACCACCCTAATGAATATGCATGTATAAGCTCTATAAAAGGAGTGACTCTATCATCCTCTGTGTGCGTGGTGGTGGAGCGGGGACTCCCCGCGCACCCAGCGCTGCTTTGCTTACTGCCTTTTTGTATTAGCTTACAATAAATTGACTTTGTAATTTGGACTCTGGCCGTTTATAACAAATTGGTGACCCCGACGTGATATCTGAGTGGTCTCTCGGATTGGGTCTCACAGGTTGTTACTGTGGCTCAGAGGAAGATACTAATTGGGGTGGATCTCCAGATATCAACAAACAAAGAAGAGGTAATAAGCAAAGGAATTGGATCTCCTGGATAGGGAAGGAAACTGCAGTTAAATTTACCCGTAATTCTGGTGCACAAAGACCTGAACGAAGATGACGGAGCCGTAATTTTACGGGATACCATTAGGTTGGGTGGGATTCAGTTGCCTGAATATGTGACTGTCCACATTGTCCTCGTTGTCTCCACTGTCCCGATTGTCTCCATTTTCCCTATTGTCCCCATTGTAATCATTTCCCCCATTGTCACCACTGTCACCATTGTCACCATTGTTCCCATTCTCCTTATCCCAGTTGTCCCCATTGACCTCATTGTCTTCATTGTCCTCATTGTCCCGACTGTCTCCATTGTTCTCACTGTGCTCGTTGTCCTCACTATCCCCATTGTCTCCATTGTCTCGATTCTCCTTATTGTCTCCATTGTCCTCCTTCTCCCCATTCTCCTTATTGCCCCCATTATCTCCATTGTCCCCACTGTCCTCATAACCCTCATTCTCCCCATTCTCCTCATTGAACCCATTGTCCTCATTTTCCCCATTGTCTCCATTGTGGAAATTGTCTCCATTATCCTCATTGGCATAATTGTCAACATTATCTCCATTGTCCCCATAGTCTCCACTGTCCTTATTGACCCCATTGTCCACATTGTTACCACTGTTCCCATCTACCCATTGTCCCCATTGTCCCAATTGTCCCCCTCATATCCATTGTCCCCATTCCCCTCATGATCTCCATTGTCCCCATTTTAGCCATTGTCCCTATTGTCCACACTGTCCACATTGCATTCATAGTCTTCGTTGTCCCCATTGTCCCAATTGTGCAATTTGTCCCCATTGTCCTCATTGTCAACACTGTCAGCATTGTCTCCTTAGTCTCCATTGTCCCCATTTTCTCCACTGTTCTCATTGATCCCACTGTCCCCATTGTCTCCATTCTTCAAATTGTCCACATTGTCCCCATTGTAGCCATGGTCCCCGTTGCCCACATTCTCCCCACAATCTCCATTGTTCCCCTTGTCCTCGTTATCCCTATTTGTCTCCATTGTCCTCATTGAACCTATTGTCCTCATTATCTCTATTTGTCTCCATTGTCCTCATTATCTCTATTTGTCTCCATTGTCCTCATTGAACCTATTGTCCTCATTATCTCAATTTGTCTCCATTGTCCTCATTGACCCTATTGTCCTCATTAATCCCATTGTCCCAATTGCCTCCATTGGCCCCATTGTCCTTATTGACTCCATTGTCCTCATTGTCCCAATAGTCCTCATTGTCCGCTTTATCCCCATTATCTCCATTGTCCCCATCATCATCATTCAAACCATTGTTCTCATTGTCTCCATTGTCCCCATTGTCCCCATTGTCCCCACTGTCCCCATTTTCTCCATTGTCCTGAATGTCTCCATTTTCCTCCATATTCCAGTTTTCCCTGTAGTCCTGATAGTCCTCATTCTCTCCATTGTTCCCATTGTCCTTATTGTCCCAATTCTCCTCATTGTCCCCATTCTCTCTATTGTCCCCATTATCCCCATTGTACCATTATCCTGACTGTCCTGATTGTCCCCATTGTCTCATTTGTCTCCATAGTCCCTATTGTCCTCACTGTTCCCATTGTCCCTCTTTGTCCCCATAGTCCCCATTGTTCCCATTGTCCTCATTGTCCCTGTTGTACCCATTGTCTTCATTGTCCCCTTTAAACGCATTGCCCCCATTGTCCCCATTATACCCTTTGTCTCCATTGTCCTCATTGTCCCCATTGTCTCCATGATTCTCAATATCACCTTTGTCCTCATTGTCAGCATTGTCCCCATTGTCCTCATTGTCTCCATTGTCCCCATTTTCCTTATTGCCCTCTTTATAATCATTGTCCCTCTTATCTGCCTTTTCCTCATTGTTCCCATCACCCCCATTGTCCCCTTTGTCCCCATGGTCTCCATCGCCCCCATTGTCCTCATTGTAGCCATTCTCCCCATTGTCTCCCTAGTCCCCATTGTTCCCATTGTCCTCTTTGTCCCCATTGTACCCATTGTCTTCATTGTCCGCTTTGTCCTCATTGCCCTCATTGTCTCCATTATCCCTGTTATCCCCATTGTCCACATTGTCCTCATTGTCTGCATTGTCTCCATTATCGCCATTGTCTCCATTCTCCCCATTGACCTAATTACCCCTTTTTCCTCATTATCCCCATCGTCAACATTTTCTCTGTTGTCCTTATTGTCCCCATTGTCTTCATTGTCTGCATTATCACCATTGTCTCTATTGTCCCCATTGCCCTCATTCTCACCATTCTCATCATTGTTTCATTTGTCCCCATCATCTCCATTGTCCCCTTTGTCCTCATTGTCCCCCCGTCCCCATTTTCTCCTTTGTCCTCATTTTCCCCATTTTCCTCATTATCCCCATTTTCCCCATTGTCCTGATAGTCCTCCTTTTCACCACTGTTTTCATTGTCTTCATTATACCAACTGGCCTCATAGTCCTCATTGTCTCCATTGCCTCCGTTGCCCTCCTTCTCCCCATTGTCGTCATTGACCCCATTGTCCTCATTTTCCCCATTGTCTCCACTGTCTCCACTGTTCCTACTGTCCCCATTGTTCTTATTGTCCCCATTGCCTACTTTGCCCCCATTGTCCCCATTGTCCTTATTATCCCTGTTATTCTCATTGTCCTTTTTTTTTTTCCATTGTCCTGATTGTATGTATTGTCACCATTGTACCTTTTGTCCTCATTGTCCCCATTGTCTCCATTTTCCCCAATTTCCTCATTGTCCCCATTGTCACTATTATACCCATTGCCCCATTGTCCCAGTGTCCTCATTGTCCTCATTTTCCCCATTGTCTCCATTATTCCCAATGTCCCCATTGTCCCCATTGTCAGCATTGTTTCCATTTTCCTTATTGTCCTCCCTATAATTATTGTCCCTATTGTCCGCCATTTCCTCATTCTTCCCATCATGCCCATTGTCTCCATTGTCCCTATTGTCCCCATTGTTCCATTGTCCTCATTATCCCCATTGTGCCTTTTGTCATCATTCTCCTCAATGTACCCATTGTACCCATTGTCTGCATTATCCTGAATGTCCCCATTGTCTCCATTGTTGCCATTACTCCAATTATCCGCACTGTCCAAATTGGACTCATTGTCCCCATTATCTCCATTATCCCAATTGTCTCCATTGTCCCCATTGACCTAATTATTCCCCTTTTCCTCATTGTCTCCATTGTCAACATTGTCTCTATAGTCCTCGTTGTCCCCATTGTCTCTTTTGTCCCAGTTCTCCCCATTATCTCTTTGTCCTCATTGTCCCCATTGCCCCCCTTGCCCTCATTGTCCCTTTTTTCACCATTGTCCTCCTTGTCCCTATTGTCTCCTTTGACTCCATTGTCATCATTATCCTCAGTGTCCCCACTGACCCCATTTTCTCCTTTGTCCTCATTGTCCCCATTTTCCTCAATATCCTCATTTCCTCTATTGTCCTGATAGTCCTCCTTATCGCCATTTTGCCCATTGGCTTCATTGTACTAAATTTCCTCATTGTCCACACTGTCCTCATTTTCCCCATTGTCTCCATTGTTCCCACTGTCCCCATTGCCCACTTTGCCCCCTTGTCCCCTTTGTCCTTATTATCCCCATTGTTCTCATTTTCCCCTTTTTCCCCATTGCCCTGATTGTATGTATTGTCACAATTGTATCTTTTGTCCTGAATGTCCCCATTGGCACCATTTTCCCCAATTTCCTCATTGTCTCCATTGTCATTATTATCCCCATTGCCCCATTGTACCGTTGTCCTCATTGTCCTCATTGTCTTCACTTTCCCCAATGTCCTCATTGTCCCCATTGCCCCCATTGTCTTCATTGTCTCCTTTGTCCTCAAGGCCCCTATTGTCCCCATTGTCTCCATTGGCAGCATTGTCTCCATTGTCTCCATTATTCCCAATGTCCCCATTGTCCCCATTGTCAGCATTGTTCCCTTTGTCCTCATTTTCCCCAGTGTCACCATTGTCTCCATTTTCCTTATTGTCCTCTTTATAATCATTCTCCCTATTGTCTGCCATTTCCTCATTTTTCCCATCACCCCCATTGTCTCTATTGTCCCTATTGTCCCCATTGTTCCCATTGTCCTCATTGTCCCCATTTTCTCCATTATCCCTCTTCTCCCCATTATCTCCTTTGTCCCCATTGTCCTTATTGCCCCCGTTGTCCTTATTGTCGCCATTGTCCCCATTGCCCCCCTTGTCTTCATTGTCCCTTTTTTCACCATTGTCCTCATTTTCCCTATTGTCTCCTTTGACTCCATTGTCATCATTGTCCTCCTTGTCCCCATTGTTTCCATTGTCCCCAGTGTCCTCATTATCCCCATTTGTCTCCATTGTCCCCTTTGCCTCCATTGCCCTAATTTTCCCTGTTATCCTCATTGTCTCCATTGTACTAATATCCCGCATTGTCCCCATTGTCCTTATTGTCTCCATGGTCCTCATTGTCGCTATTGTCCTCATGGTCTGCATTATCCCCATTGTTCTCATTGTCCCTTTTTCCCTAGTCCTGACTGTATGTATTGTCACCATGGTACCTTTTGTCCTCATTGTCCCCATTGTCTCCATTTTCCCCAATTTCCTCATTGTCCCCATTGTCACTATTATACCCATTGCCCCATTATCCCATTGTCCTCAATGTCCTCATTGTCCTCATTTTCCCCAGGGTCCTTATTGTCTCCATTGTACCCATTGCCTCCATTGTCTCCTTTGTCCTCAATGCCCCCGTTTTCCCCATTGTCTCCATTGTCCTCATTGTCCCCATTGTCTCCATTATTCCCAATGTCCCCATTGCCCCCATTATCAGCATTGTCTCCATTTTCCTTATTGTCCTCTTTATAATCATTGTCCCTACTGTCCGCCACTTCCTCATTCTTCCCATCACGCCCATTGTCTCCATTGTCCCTACTGTCCCCATTGTTCTCATTGTCCTCATTGTCCCCATTGTACCCATTGTCTGCATTATCCTCATTGTCCCCATTGTCCCCATTGCCCCAAGTGTCCCCTTGGTCCCCATTGTCTCCATTGTCCCCATTCACTCCATGGTCTCTATTTTCCCCATTGTCCCTATTGTCCTCATTTGTCCCCATTGTGCCCATTGCCTTTATTGTCTCCATTTCCATTATAGTCCCCATTCTCTCCATTGTCACCATTTTCCCCACTGTCCTTACTGTTCCCATTGCCTCCATTGGCCCTATTGTCCTGATTGTCTCCATTATCCTCATTGTTCCCCTTGTCCTTATTGTCCCCATTGTCCACAATGTCCCCATTGTCACTATTATTCCCATTGTCCCCATTGTCCTTATTGCCCCCGTTTTCCTTATTGTTGCCATTGTCCCCATTGCCCCCTTTGTCCTCATTGATCCTTTTTTCACCATTGTCCTCATTGTCCCTATTGTCTCCTTTGACTCCATTTTCCCCCTTGTCCTCCTTGTCCCTTTTTTCACCATTGTCCTCACTGTCCCTATCGTCTCCTTTGACTCCATTGTCATCATTGTCCCCATTGTCCCCATTGTTTCCATAGTGCCCAGTGTCCTCATTAACCACATTTGTCTCCATTGTCCCCTTTGCCTCCATTGCCCTAATTTTCCCTATTATCCTCATTGTCTCCATTGTCTTAATATCCCGCATTGTCCCCCTTGTCCTTGTTGTCTCCATGGTTCTCATAGCACAATGGGGACAAAGGAAACAATGACGAGAATGCCGAGAATTAGGACAATGGGGACAATGGAGACAATGGTGATAATGCAGGCAGTGAGGACAATGGGGACAATAAGGACTATGGAGACAATGTTGACAATGAGGACAATGGGAATAAAGATGTCAATGGGGAGAATGGGGACAATGGTGATAATGAAGACAATGCAGACAATGAGAACAATGTGGACAATTGGGATAATGGGGATAATAGAGACAATGGGGGCAATGAGGACAAAGCGGACAATGAAGACAATGGGTACAATGGGGACAATGAGAACAATGGTAACAATGGGGACTATGGGGACAATGGGGAGAAAGGCTACAATGAGGACAATGGGGAGAATGGCTACAATGAGGACAATGGGGACAATGGAGACCATGGGGACAATGGGGACAATGGGGGTGACGGGAACAAGGAGGAAAAGGCGGATAATAGGGACAATGATTATAAAGAGGACAAAAAGGAAAATAGGGAACAATGGAGACAATGAGGAAGATGGGGACAATGCTGACAATGGGGACAAAGGTGACATTGGGAATCATGGAGACAATGGGGACAATGAGGACAATGGAGACAATGGGTACAAAGGGGACAATGGGGGAAAAGAGTTTAAAGGGGACAAGGAAGACAATGGGGACAATCAGGACAGTCAGGATAATGGTACAATGGGGATAATGGGGACAATAGAGAGAATGGGGACAATGAGGCCAATTGGGACTATAAGGACAATGGGAACAATGGAGAGAATGAGGACTATCAGAAGAACGGGGAAAACTGGGATATGGAGGAAAATGGAGACATTCAGGACAATGGAGAAAATGGGGACAGTGGGGATAGTGGGGACAATGGGGACAATGGAGACAATGGGGTCAATAAGGACAGTGGAGACGATGGGGACAATGGAGAAAATGTTGACAATTATGACAATGAGGAAAATAGAGACAATTTCCACAATGGAGACAATGGGGAAAATGAGGACAATGGGTTCAATGAGGAGAATGGGGAGAATGAGGGTTATGAGGACAGTGGGGACAATGGAGATAATGGGGGCAATAAGGAGAATGGGGAGAAGGAGGACAATGGAGACAATAAGGAGAATCGAGACAATGGAGACAATGGAGACAATGGGAATAATGGGGACAAGGAGCACAATGAAGACAATGGAGACAATCGGGACAAAGTGGACAGCTAAGACAATGGTGACTATGAGGATAATGAGGGTAATGAGAACAATGGAGACAATGGGGAAAATGAGGACAATCAGGACAAGGGGTGGATGGAAACAATGGAGAAAATGGGGGCAATAAGGAGAATGGGGAGAAGGAGGACAATGGAGACAATAAGGAGAATCGAGACAATGGAGACAATGAAGACAATGGGGATAATGGGGACAACGAGGACAATGGAGACTATCAGGACAATGAAGACAATGAAGACAATGAGGTCAATGGGGACAATTGGGATAAGGAGAATGGTGACAATGGTGACAATGGGGACAGTGGGGACAATGGGGGAAATGATTACAATGGGGACAATAGGGACAATGGAGACAATCGGGACAGTGGAGACAATGAGGACAATGTGGACAATGGGGACAATTGGGGCAATGGGAACAATGGGGATGGGGAAACCATTGTCCTCCATGACCTCCTGTCATCACCCTCTATGGCCATTGGGTGGCCACGGCCTTGGTGACAAGAGCACGGCCCCCTTCTCATAGGGATGTGGTCATAGTGGCACCCATGGCCATGGTGGGACCATGGCTCCTGGGTGACAGTGACCTGGTGTCCACAGTGGCACTATGGAACATTTGTGACAACGACCTGGTGGCCACGTTGAGCACCATGGAGCCTCAAGTGCCTTAGCTGGGTCCTGGCCCTGTTGAGCTCCCCATTGGCCATGAGCTGGTGGTGGTGGTGGTGGCATCTCCCCCCAACATGGCTCCGAGGTCCCCCCGCCACCACTCACACGCAGGTCGGTGATGTGGGCGAACATGAGGGTGCCGAAGGTCTTGGTGAGGGCCAGGCAAGCACCAGCACCGGGTTCCAGCAGCCCCTTGATGGGCCGCTCCCCCATCTCCGTGGCAGCACCCACGGTGTCCAAGTGGGACAGGGCCACCACGACCACGTTGGGCAGCAGCATGTGCAGGGGCCCCACACACTGCTGCTGGGCCACCAGCCCCATCACCAAGAGGTCCACCTGAGGCACAGCGGGCACGAAGGGGTTGGGGCAGGCAGGGGTGGGGCAGGGATGCTGCGCAGTTTCAGGATAAGCCCCGTGGTACCTTGTTGTGAGGTAACGCTTGCTGGCCACTGCTGGCAGCCCCAGAGGCAGCTCCAGCAGATGCAGGGGGGAGCTCACCTGCTGCATCACAACATCCTGCGGGGGGTGTAGGGGGGGGCCATTGGGCGTCCCCATGACCACATTGACCCCATTGCCAGTGGGTGCCACCATCATCATGGTGATCCCCATCCCCATTGGGTGTACCCATTATCATGGTGACCCCATCCACATTGGGCATCCCCATAATCATGGTGATCCCCATCCCTAGTGGGTGTCCTCATCATCATGGTGATCCCTCATCCCAATTGGGTGTCCCCATTACCACGATGACCCCATTCTATTGGGTGTCCCCATCACCACGATGACCCCATCCCCATTGGGTGTCCCCATATTCATCGTGATCCCCATCCCTACTGGGTGCTGCCACTCCCAGTGGGGGATCTCTGCCACCACAGGGATGTCCACAAGGTGTCAGCCCATGGGGTGCCCACAGTGGGTGGCCCATGTTCCCCCATATCCCCACAGGTCCCCTGTGCCCCCTCACCTTTTGTGGCATCTTGCCCAGCACCCACTCCAGCTCAAGGTTCATGGGGGTGGGGAGCCCCTTATGGGACCCCCTCTTGGGCACTGGCACCTCCACATCATCAACGAGCACAATCTGGTAAGGGCGAGGGCTCCATGGGGCTGGTGTCCCCATACCCCATACCTCATACCCCATACTCCACACCCCATACCGCATATTTCATAACCATATACCGCACCCCATACGCCATGCCCCAGACCAAGAGAGTCTGCCTAAGAACTGCCCCAGGCCTCAACCACTGTCTTGGGCAACCCTGCCAAGGAGATGGGCTCAACCCCACACAGAGCACGGACTAAGCAGCCCCTGGCCTGCTGAATTAGCACTGTGTGCATCGATGATGAGTGTGAAATATGTGCCTGGAGGATTAAAGGGTTGGTTACAGAAGGAAACGCAGCGCAGACAGGTTTCCAGGTCCTAATGAGAAGTTCCCAACATCTGGAGTTTTGTATTATAAAATGTCACTGCATCCAAATACAATTTGTCATTCTTGAAGTGTGTGACATGATTAAGACCATGCAAATGATGATAAGTCTTGCCTGGCACCTGTTCGACAGGTATATTCTTACAGCATACAGAGACTGAGATAAGCTTAAGCCATGGCTGTCTTGCTTTAGCCCTTTGCAGGACATCCTGTATCTATTCAGATGTCGGCAATGAAACAAGAGCCTGGCTCCGATGGGCCATTAGGGTGGAGATGCCTCCCTGGGACTCAGTGCTACCATGTAGCATTGGTGTATGGAGCTAAAGCTGTTTCCATGAAAGACATGGGAACCAGACTTGAGCAAGGAAGGTCCAAATGAAATGAAAGCAACAGCGCTTATCTTCTGCAACAGGAGAGTAAGTTGGAATTGGGACGGTTCTTTGGACCTTGCTCCTTTCCAATGCGAAAAACATACAAAGAGGAATAACATTGACATTATATGAGAAATATCATTACATTAACAACATTAACATTAACATTAACATTAACATCAGCAACACAACATTATATGAGGCATATCCTCATATAATGAGGATAATGGGAACAATGGGGACTATGGAGACAAATGAGACAATGGCGACAATCAGGACAGTCAGGATAATAGGTACAATGGGGATAATGGGGACAATAGAGAGAATGGGGACAATGAGGAGAATTGGGACAATAAGGACAATGGGAACAATGGAGAGAATGAGGACTATCAGGACTACAGGGAAAACTGGGATATGGAGGAAAATGGAGACATTCAGGACAATGGAGAAAATGGGGACAGTGGGGACAATGGGGACAATGGGGACAATGGGGACAATGGAGACAATGAGAACAATGGTTTGAATGATGACGATGGGGATAATAGAGATAATGGGGATAAAGCGGACAATGAGGACTATTGGGACAATGAGGACAATGGAGTCAATAAGGACAATGGGGCCAATGGAGGCAATTGGGACAATGGGATTAATGAGGACAATAGGGTCAATGAGGACAATGGAGACAAATTGAGATAATGAGGACAATAGGTTCAATGAGGACAATGGAGACAAATAGGGATTACGAGGACAATGGGAACAATGGAGATTGTGGGGAGAATGTGGGCAACGGGGACCATGGCTACAATGGGGACAATGTGGACAATTTGAAGAATGGAGACAATGGGGACAGTGGGATCAATGAGAACAGTGGAGAAAATGGGGACAATGGAGACTAAGGAGACAATGCTGACAGTGTTGACAATGAGGACAATGGGGACAAATTGCACAATTGGGACAATGTGGACAACGAAGACTATGAATGCAATGTGGACAGTGTGGACAATAGGGACAATGGCTAAAATGGGGACAATGGAGATCATGAGGGGAATGGGGACAATGATATGAGGGGACAATTGGGACAATGGGGACAATGGGTAGATGGGAACAGTGGTAACAATGTGGACAATGGGGTCAATAAGGACAGTGGAGACTATGGGGACAATGGAGATAATGTTGACGATTATGACAATGAGGATAATGGAGACAATTTCCACAATGGAGACAATGGGGAAAATGAGGACAATGGGTTCAATGAGGAGAATGGGGAGAATGAGGGTTATGAGGACAGTGGGGACAATGGAGATAATGGGGGCAATAAGGAGAATGGGGAGAAGGAGGACAATGGAGACAATAAGGAGAATCGAGACAATGGAGACAATGGGGATAGTGAGGACAACGAGCACAGTGAGAACAATGGAGACAGTCGGGAGAATGAGGACAATGAAGACAATGAGGTCAATGGGGACAACTGGGATAACGAGAATGGGAACAATGGTGACAATGGTGACAGTGGTGACAATGGGGGAAATGATTACAATGGGGACAATAGGGACAATGGAGACAATCGGGACAGTGGAGACAACGAGGACAATGTGGACAGTCACATATTCAGGCAACTGAATCCCACCCAACCGAATGGTATCCTGTAAAATTACGGCTCCGTCATCTTCGTTCAGGTCTTTGTGCACCAGAATTACGGGTAAATTTAACTGCAGTTTCCTTCCCTATTCAGGAGATCCAATTCCTTTGCTTATTACCTCTTCTTTGTTTGTTGATATCTGGAGATCCACCCCAATTAGTATCTTCCTCTGAGCCACAGTAACAACCTGTGAGACCCAATCCGAGAGACCACTCAGATATCACGTCGGGGTCACCAATTTGTTATAAACGGCCAGAGTCCAAATTACAAAGTCAATTTATTGTAAGCTAATACAAAAAGGCAGTAAGCAAAGCAGCGCTGGGTGCGCGGGGAGTCCCCGCTCCACCACCACGCACACAGAGGATGATAGAGTCACTCCTTTTATAGAGCTTATACATGCATATTCATTAGGGTGGTGTAATATGTAATTTTGCTGCCGCTTCGTATGATGATTAGTTCTGCAGGTCTTTTCCGCATGCGCACTGTCTCCTGGTGGTCTTGGGCGAGGGTCTCGTGATGAAGTAAGAGTCTTCCTCGGTGACCTTTATACAGACTTTTTCAGTTGAACTCTTTTACCCCTTCTGTCTGCCGCATGCGCAGTTGTCATCCAGCTGTTATGTCCTAAATTTGGCTAATTAAGCAGAGTTTTGCGGTTATTATCAGTACCTTACCAGACACTAGGTATCCTCCCGGACTCTATGCTCAAGGATACTTGGATTTATCTTTTCCTGTGGTTACATACTTACCAAGAATACACTATATGTTATTGTTCAACTATAGTTTACACAGTCATTGCAGACCTTGAGTAATTTTCCTTGTACATGCGAATTCTTTTGCATTTGTAAATTTACAGTCTCATAGATAAGGGGCTTCTGTAGTTTCTCAAAGACAGAGGAACATCTGTAATTTGTGATTACCCAAGCTTCATGTACGGGCCTTGCTACGTTTACCACACACTATATGTTATTGTTCAACTATATTTTACACAGTCATTGCAGACCTTGAGCAATTTTCCTTTCTTCAATCAAAAGAGCAGACTCATTATTCTCAGCTCTGGTGGAATCTCGCTAGTCAGATACACAATTTGTTTTATTGTACTTATTTACGGTATAGAATATCCACCCACTTGGCTTTGCTGTGCTGGTTTGCTTTAGTGTGCTTGCTTAATGCACTGTGCATGTTACACAGCTAGTGCGTAATTATCCTGTTGAGTACCCTGCCTGCCAGCAGAACACCTGTGTACCCAGCAGTCGTGGGTCTGGGGGTCACTTGGGGGGCAGTTGTCAGTCTGGGGGTGACTGGCGGAGCAGTTGTGGGTTTCTGGGGTCATTGCGGGGGCACTTGTGGGTCACCATCCTCCTCCCCTCCCCTCCCCCCGACAGCGGCAAAATGGAGGTTGCCCATGGCACAAGATGGCGGTGGCAGAAGGACTACAACTCCCATCATGCCCCGAAGGCGGTTTCCAGTCAGCGCCTTTCCTGCCTGCTCCTCCTGAGCCTCGGGCACTGATTGGTCATGGGCGATGACGGGCGGCAGTAGTGACCAATCAGACTGCTCTCATCCCACAACCATTCCCCCACACACGCACCTCCTATAGACCCCGACAGACTCCCCGGGGTCACCACGTAGACGGCGTAGGCCCCCATGAAGCAGGGGCTCAGACTCTACAACTCAAGGAGATTTATAAAGCAGGTATGTTTATTGCGGCACTGGGTGCAAGGGGAATCGCTCCTCCTAACTTGCACACCGAGGGGTTAAGCAAGCAGATATTTACTACACACAAACGTGCATATTCATTAGGTTGCCGAGGGAGCGGTGGGGGTATTACAATTAGTTTAGGTACTCCTTATCATAAGTCTCCTCCCCTTTGGCGCTTGTGAACTGCCCTCCGATGGTCGTGGGCAGGGGTCTTCATGATGAAGTAAGCAGTCTTTCTCATGTGGGCAGGGGTGTTCAAGGTGAAGTAAGCAGTCTTCCTGAGGGGGCCCTTTTCACCTTTGGCACAGTTGGATGCCCCAGGAATCACAATAAGCTGAAAGCAGCCATATCTGCAAGTTTCTGAGAGCTGGCAAGTATTTAGAGCAGCGTGACCTTTGTACAAAATGTATTGCAAGCAGGACAGCATGGGCAGACAAGCAGTATCCCAAGCTAGTAGATGTTTGGGAGTCACTGTCTCCAAACTAACTGATAAATGAGAAGGATAGTAAGAAAGAATTCACTTCTTAGAAGGATGGAAATTCACTCTTGTTAGTAAGACTACTAAATTCTGTTATCACACCGCAGACTTACAACACAAACCGAATTCTCTATCTTAGACGTAACTTCAAAGCATTTTAACCCCGTGTTTTCCAGGCACTTGCTTTCCTTATATCAGCCATAGATCCCCATAGACCCCTATAGACTGCTGTAGACCTCTGTAGAGCAGCCATAGACACCACATAGACCCCATAAACCCCTCTGAACCCTCACAGATCTCCGTAGAACCCCCAACATTGCCCCCATGTTTCCTGTTTGGGGACCCCCTCAGAATCGCCCCAGGCCCCCCAAGCCCTCATGGAGTTTGTGTGGCTGTGCTCTGTGACAGCACCGCTGCTTCCTTTGGGGCTGTGCCCCCCGTGTCCCTCTTGTCCCCTTTTCCTTCTCCCCACTGACTCTGTGCCCAAAGCAGCAGAGCGGGAGCGGGAGGAGGGTGAGTGGGCGCAGCGCGGGTATGGGGGGCGCTGCAGAGCCCGGGGAGTGGGGCTGGGGGTCTGCGGACCCCCATGGCTCTGGGCAGTGGGGCCGGGCGCTCCCGGGGTGCTGGGGAACGCGGGGAGTGGGTACGAGTTCTGGGCTGTGGGGCTGCGCGTGGCCTGGGAGTATGGGGTGCTGGGAACCGGGTTTGGGCCAGAGTTTGGCTGTGGTGACCCTTAAAGCACCCCCAGGGCACCCTGGGAATACCCCTAGAGAATCCCAGAGGATGCCTGCAGCACCTCCAGAGCACCCTGTGGGCCCAGTCAGAGCTCATGCATCACAATGACCATGGGAACACGGGGACCTCAGGGGTGGCTGATTCTGGAACTCCCCCTGTTCAGGTGTGCGAGGCCATGGAACCCCACGGAACCCTTCACCAAAGCAACCGGGAGGCAACAGCTGCCCCACGGAACACCAGCTACCGGTGGGGGAGGCAAGAGCAGCTCCTCTGCTGGTTTCCATCTTGGTGTCTCGGTGACAGTGACGCCTGTGGACACAGGAGCGTGGAACGAGGTGGGTGGCCATGGCGATCTTGGGGAGCTTTAGGAGTTGCCAAGAGCACCTCAACTGACTTCCCCAGAGTGGTTGCTTTGGACTCGGTGTGCGAATCATGCTGGCTGAGCTGGCAGCTGAGTGCTGCTGCTGCCTTAAATCCTGTGTTCTGCCCTCATTTTTTGTGGGGAGAGCAAGGGCCTGTGGGGACTGGGCAAGGGGGAACGGCTTTAACCTGACAGAGAGGGGCGACTGAGAGGAGATCTTACAAGTTCTTCCCTGTGAGTGTGGCGGGACACTGGCACAGGGTGCCCAGAGAAGCTGTGGCTGCCCCATCCCTGGCAGTGTTCACGGCCAGGTTAGACAGAGGGGCTTGGAGCAAGCTGCTTGAGTGGAGGGTGTCCCTGCCCATGGCAGGGTTGCAGCTGGATGAGCTTTAAGGTCCCTTCACCCCAACCCAGTCTGGGATTCCATGATTCTCTGCTGTGCAAATGTCGATCATTCTCCACTTCTCGTAGGTGGCCGTGACGCCCTGTTCCATTGCCCAGGTTGAGCTGTGACCCCTCGCATGCTCCACCTCTGCACCAAAGGCACTGGGGTAGAGCAGCCTGTGAGGGACCTCCCCGAGCCGGCTGTGCAGAGGCTGGTCCCCCGTGGTGACTCCTGGAGCACCCCTGGGTACCCAGTGGCCATGGTCACGATGCTGCCGCCGTCACAAAGCGGTGGCGGTCGCTGTGGAGATGCCCATTGTGACGGGGCCCCCACGGTGAGCGTGGGCTATTTAAGGAGCAGAGCCCTGCAGGAACCGGTGCAGAGGAGACCCTTCCATGGGGAGGCTGCATCTGGCCTGGCTGCCGTGCACATCCAGGTACGTGTTCTTTGACTTTGCAATCCTGTTTTAATGTTGGCTTGAAACACATTATGTGTGCGTGCTGCAAAGAGAGGAGAATCTGTCAGGAGATGTGCTGGTGCCATCCCGGCTATGGGAGCAGAGGATGGGTGAGGAGGAGGCACTGGGTTTGTTCATGTGCTTGGAGCTGAGCTCTGCCTGCAGAGGTGCTGGGCGCGAAGCAGGCGCCTTCTGTGTGCGGGAGCTGCTGGTGTCAGAGGTGCTGAGAAGGTGTCAGGGCGGGAGAACTTCTGCCTCCCAGTCAGAGCCTGCGGGAGTTCAAGGGGGTCACCCCAGTTCCCAGGAACCTCCTTTTATTTTCATCCCCCGCCTGGGCAGAGGGTTGAGCTCACCATCAGCATCCTCACAGGTATGATTTAGGGGAGCCCCCAGCTGCATTCCCAAAAGCTTCAGGGTCTCCCTATATCTCCTGTTCCCCCTCCCCAGTTATCTGTGGGGTTGTCTCTGGTGGCTGTAGCCCCTGTTTGAAGGCTCTGGTGGTCCCTCAAATTACTCTGCCCCGTGCAGAGCTTGGGGACATTCCCAGCAGCATGGTAAGTGAGACTGAGGATAGCATTCTCTGATAGATAGAAATATTTTATGGCAGACTGAGAGCAGCATTCTAAGACAGACTGAGAGCAGCATTCTAAGACAGACTGAGAGCAGCATTCTAAGACAGACAGAGAGCAGCATTCTAAGACAGACTGAGAGCAGCATTCTAAGACAGACAGAACAGAATTCTAAGCCTGGGAGCAGCATTCTAAGGTAGACTGACAGCGTTCTAAGACTGAGAGCAGCATGGTAAGTGGGACTGAGAGTCGCATTTGAAGACAGACTGAGAGCAGCATTCTAAGACAGACATAGTCATAACTCAAAGACTGGGAGCAGCATTCTAAGATAGACTGCGAGCAGCATGATAAGTGAGACTGAGAATAGCATTCTAGGATAGATAGAAGAATTTTATGGCAGACTGAGAGCAGCATTCTGAGACAGAGTGCAGCATCCTAAGACAGACAGAGAGCAGCATTCGAAGACAGACTGGGAGCAGCTTTCATAGACAGACTGAAAGAAGCATTTGAAGACAGTCTGTCAGCAGCATTCTAAGACTGAGAGCAGGATTCTAAGAGGGACTGAGAGCAGCATTGTAAGAGAGACTGAGAGCAGCAATCTAAGGCTGAGAGCAGTATTCGAAGACTGGGAGCTGCAGTCTAAGACAGACTGAGGGAAGCATGATGAGCCTGAGTATAGCATTCTAAAACAGATATAAAACATAATTCTATGACTGGGAGAAGCATTCTAAGATAGAGTGAGAGCTGCATTCTAAGAGAGACTGAGAGAAGCATTTGAACAGTCTGAGATGGGCATTCTGTGACAGACTGAGAGCTTCATAGTGACACAGACTGAGATCAGAATTCTAAGAGAGACTGTGAGCTACATTGTGACATAGACTGAGCTGTATTCTAAGGCAGACAGAGAGCAGCATGATAAGTGAGATTGAGAATAGCATCCTAAGATAGATAGAGAATTTTAAGGCAGACTGAGGGCATCATTCTAACACAGACTTAGAGGAGCGTTCTAAAAGAGACTGAGAAGTACATTATGACATAGACTGAGAGCCGCATTCTTAACGCAGCCTGAGAGCAGCATTTTGAGGAAGACTGAGAGCAGCATTCTAAGACAAACTGCGAACAGCTTTCTTAGACAGACTGAGAAAAGCATACGAGGACAGTCTCAGAGCAGCATTCTAAGAGAGACAGAGATTAGCATTCCAGGACAGACTGAGAGCACCATTCAAAGACAGACATAGAACAGAATTCTAAGACTGGGAGCAGCATTCTAAGTCAGACTGAGAACAGCATGGTGAGTGAGACTGAGAGCAGCATTATAAGATACGTAGAAGAATTTTATGGCAGACTGAGAGCAGCATTCTAAGACAGACAGAGAGCAGCATAGCAAGTGAGACTGAGAATAGTTTTCTAAGATAGACAGAAGAATTATATGGCAGACTAAGAGCAGCATTCTAGGACAGACTTAGAGCAGCATTCTAGGACAGACAGAGAGCAGCATTCTAAGACATACTGAGAGAAGCATTCTAGGACAGACTGAGAGCCGCGTTCCAAGACAGACTGAGAGCTTCATTGTGACACAGACTGAGATCAGAATTCTAAGAGAGACTGAGAGCTGCATTGTGACATAGACTGACAGCAGAATTCTAAGACAGAATGTGAACTGCATTGTGACATAGACTGAGAGCAGTATTCTAAGGTAGACTCTGAGGAGCATGGTAAGTTGAGATTGAGAACAGCGTTCTAAGATTGATAGAGAATTTTTAAGCAGACTGTGAGTGTCATTCTAACAAAGAGTGAGAGCAGCATTCTGAGACGGTCTGTGAGCAGCTTTTTGGTACAGACTGAGAGCAGCTTTTTGGTACAGACTGAGAGCAGCTTTTTGGTACAGACGGAGAGCAGCATTCCAGGACAGCCTGAGAGCAGCATTCCAGGACAGACGGAGAGCAGCATTGTCGAACAGACTGAGAGCAGCATTGTCGAACAGACTGAGAGCAGCATTCCAGGACAGACTGAGAGCAGCATTCCAGGACAGACTGAGAGCAGCATTCCAGGACAGACTGAGAGCAGCATTCCAGGACAGACTGAGAGCAGCACTCTAGGACAGACTGAGAGCAGCATTCCAGGACAGACTGAGAGCAGCATTCCAGGAAGGACTGAGAGCAGCACTCTAGGACAGACTGAGAGCAGCACTCTAGGACAGACGGAGAGCAGCACTCTAGGACAGACTGAGAGCAGCATTCCAGGACGGACTGAGAGCAGCATTCCAGGACGGACTGAGAGCAGCACTCTAGGACAGACTGAGGGAAGCATTCTAGGACAGACTGAGGGAAGCATTCTAGGACAGACTGAGGGAAGCATTCTAGGACAGACTGAGGGAAGCATTCTAGGACAGACTGAGGGAAGCATTTGAAGGCAGTCCAAGAGCATTATTCTAATAGAGACTGAGGGCAGCATTCTGAGACAGACTTAGAGCAGTATTCTAGTACAGACAGAGTGCAGCATTCTAGGACAGACTGAGAGCAGCATTCTAAGACAGACTTAGAGCAGCATTGTTGGACAGACTGAGAGCAGCGTTCCAAGAGAGTCTGAGAGCTTCATTCTGACACAGAGCGAGATCAGAATTCTAAGAGAGACTGAGAACTGCGTTGTGACATAGACTGAGAGCAGTATTCTAAGGTAGACTGAGAGCAGCATGGAAAGTGAGATTGAGAATAGCGTTCTAAGATTGATAGTGAATTTTTAGGCAGACTGAGAGTATCATTCTAAGGCAAACTGAGAGCAGCCTTCTA
Organism: Myiopsitta monachus; assembly: GCA_017639245.1. Lineage (NCBI taxonomy): Eukaryota > Metazoa > Chordata > Aves > Psittaciformes > Psittacidae > Myiopsitta > Myiopsitta monachus. The sequence continues at coordinate 1,971 of JAESHU010000276.1, read as the reverse complement.
AGACAGATTGAGAGCAGCATTCTGAGACAGACTGACAGCAGCATTCTAGTACAGAGTGCAGCGTTCTAGGACAGTCTGAGAGCAGCATTCTAAGAGAGACTGAGAGCAGCGTTCCAAGACAGACTGAGAGCTGCATTGTGACATAGACTGACAGCAGAATTCTAAGACAGAATGAGAACTGCATTGTGACATAGACTGAGAGCAGCTTTCTGGTACAGACTGAGAGCAGCACTGTAGGACAGACTGAGAGCAGCACTCTAGGACAGACTGAGAGCAGCACTCTAGGACAGACTGAGAGCAGCACTCTAGGACAGACTGAGAGCAGCACTCTAGGACAGACTGAGAGCAGCACTCTAGGAAAGACTGTGGGAAGCATTCTAGGACAGACTGAGGGAAGCATTCTAGGACAGACTGAGGGAAGCATTCTAGGACAGACTGAGGGAAGCATTCTAGGACAGACTGAGGGAAGCATTTGAAGGCAGTCCAAGAGCAGTATTCGAATAGACACTGAGGGCAGCATTCTGAGACAGACTTAGAGTAGCATTGTAGGACAGACAGAGAGCAGCATTCTAGGTCAGACTGAGAGCTGCATTGTGACACAGACTGAGATCAGAATTCTAAGACACACTGAGAGCAGCATGGTAAGTGAGATTCAGAACAGCATTCTAAGATTGATAGAGAATTTTTAAGCAGACTGAGAGTGTCGTTCTAACACAGAGTGAGAGCAGCATTCTGAGACGGTCTGTGAGCAGCTTTTTGGTACAGACTGAGAGCAGCATTGTAGGACAGACTGAGAGCAGCATTCCAGGACAGACTGAGAGCAGCATTCCAGGACAGACTGAGAGCAGCATTCCAGGAAAGACTGAGAGCAGCATTCCAGGACAGACTGAGAGCAGCATTCCAGGACAGACTGAGAGCAGCATTGTAGGACAGACTGAGAGCAGCGTTCTAGGACAGACTGAGAGCAGCATTCTAGGACAGACTGAGAGCAGCATTCTAGGACAGAAAGAGTGCAGCATTCTAGGACAGAAAGAGTGCAGCATTCTAGGACAGAAAGTGCAGCATTCTGAGACAGACTGAGAGAAGCATTCTAGGACAGACTGAGAGCAGCATTGCAATTGAGACTGAGAGCTTCATTTTGACACAGAATTAGATCACAATTCTAAGAGAGACTGAGAACTGCATTGTGACAGACTGAGCAGTATTCTAAGGAAGACTAAGCGCAGCATGGTGAGACTGAGAACTGCGTTCTAAGATTCATACTTGAATGTTACGGAAGACTTAGAGGATCATTCTAACACAGATTGACAGCAGAATTGTAAGACAGATTGAGAGCTGCATTATGACTTAGACTGACAGCAGAATTCTAAGACAGAATGAGAACTGCATTGTGACATAGACTGAGAGCAGTATTCTAAGACTGAGAGCAGCATTCTTATACAGAGTACAGCATTCTAGGACAGAATGAGAGCAGCATTGTAGGACAGACTTAGAGCAGCGTTCTAGGACGGACTGAGAGCAGCGTTCCAAGACAGACTGAGAGCTGCATTGTGACATAGACTGACAGCAGAATTCTAAGACAGAATGAGAACTGCATTGTGACATAGACTGAGAGCAGCTTTCTGGTACAGACTGAGAGCAGCACTGTAGGACAGACTGAGAGCAGCACTCTAGGACAGACTGAGAGCAGCACTCTAGGACAGACTGAGAGCAGCACTCTAGGACAGACTGAGAGCAGCACTCTAGGACAGACTGAGAGCAGCACTCTAGGAAAGACTGTGGGAAGCATTCTAGGACAGACTGAGGGAAGCATTCTAGGACAGACTGAGGGAAGCATTCTAGGACAGACTGAGGGAAGCATTCTAGGACAGACTGAGGGAAGCATTTGAAGGCAGTCCAAGAGCAGTATTCGAATAGACACTGAGGGCAGCATTCTGAGACAGACTTAGAGTAGCATTGTAGGACAGACAG
>JAESHU010000259.1:0-36445 GCA_017639245.1 Myiopsitta monachus | reverse complement strand
GATTTGGAACGCTGCTCTCAGCCTTTCTTAGAATGCTGCTGTCTGTCCTAAAATGCTGCTCTAAAGTCTGTCTTAGAATGCTGCACTCTATCGGACTTAAAATTCATGTATCAATCTTAGAACACAGTTCTCAGTCTCACTTACCATGCTGCTCTCAGTCTGCCTTAGAATACTGCTCAGTCTATGTCACAACGCAGCTCTCAGTCTCTCTTAGAATTCTGACCTCAGACTGTGCCACTACGAAGCTCTCAGTCTGTCCTGGAACGCTGCTCTCAGTCTGTCCTAGAACGCTGCTCTCAGTCTGTCCTAGAACGCTGCTCTCAGTCTGTCCTAGAACGCTGCTCTCAGTCCGTCCTAGAACGCTGCTCTAAGTCTGTCCTACAATGCTGCTCTCATTCTGTCCTAGAATGCTGTACTCTGTATAAGAATGCTGCTCTCAGTCTTAGAATACTGCTCTCAGTCTATGTCACAATGCAGTTCTCATTCTGTCTTAGAATTCTGCTGTCAGTCTAAGTCATAATGCAGCTCTCAATCTGTCTTACAATTCTGCTGTCAGTCTGTGTTAGAATGATCCTCTCAGTCTTCCGTAACATTCAAGTATGAATCTTAGAACGCAGTTCTCAGTCTCACCATGCTGCGCTTAGTCTTCCTTAGAATACTGCTCAGTCTATGTCACAATGCAGTTCTCAGTCTCTCTTAGAATTGTGATCTAATTCTGTGTCAAAATGAAGCTCTCAGTCTCAATTGCAATGCTGCTCTCAGTCTGTCCTAGAATGCTTCTCTCAGTCTGTCTCAGAATGCTGCACTTTCTGTCCTAGAATGCTGCACTCTTTCTGTCCTAGTATGCTGCACTCTTTCTGTCCTAGAATGCTGCTCTCAGTCTGTCCTACAATGCTGCTCTCAGTCTGTCCTAGAATGCTGCTCTCAGTCTGTCCTAGAATGCTGCTCTCAGTCTGTCCTAGAATGCTGCTCTCAGTCTGTCCTACAATGCTGCTCTCAGTCTGTCCTGGAATGCTACTCTCAGTCTGTCCTGGAATGCTGCTCTCAGTCTGTCCTACAATGCTGCTCTCAGTCTGTCTTACAATGCTGCTCTCAGTCTGTCCGACAATGCTGCTCTCAGTCTGTCCGACAATGCTGCTCTCAGTCTGTCCGACAATGCTGCTCTCAGTCTGTCCGACAATGCTGCTCTCAGTCTGTCCGACAATCCTGCTCTCAGTCTGTCCGACAATCCTGCTCTCAGTCTGTCCGACAATGCTGCTCTCAGTCTGTCCGACAATGCTGCTCTCAGTCTGTCCGACAATGCTGCACTCTGTCTGTACCAAAAAGCTGCTCACAGACCGTCTCAGAATGCTGCTCTCACTCTGTGTTAGAATGATACTCTCACTCTGCCTAAAAATTCTCTATCAATCTTGAATGCTGTTCTCAATCTCACTTACCATGCTGCTCTCAGTGCGTCTAAGAATTCTGCTCTCAATGTCACAATGCAGTTCTCATTCTTTCTTAGAATTCTGCTGTCAGTCTATGTCATAATGCAGCTCTCCATCTGTCTTAGAATGCTGCTCTAACTCTGTGTTAGAATGACACTCTCAGTCTGCTTAAAAATTCTCTATCAGTCTTAGAACGCTCTTCTCAATCTCACTTACCATGCTGCTCTCAGTGTGTCTTAGAATTCTGACCTCAGTCTATGTCATAATGCAGCTCTCCATCTGTCTTGGAATGCTGCTCTAACTCTGTGTTAGAATGACACTCTCAGTCTGCTTAAAAATTCTCTATCAATCTTAGAACGCTTCTCTCAATCTCACTTACCATGCTGCTCTCAGTGTGTCTTAGAATTCTGACCTCAGTCTATGTCATAATGCAGCTCTCCATCTGTCTTAGAATGCTGCTCTAACTCTGTGTTAGAATGACACTCTCAGTCTGCTTAAAAATTCTCTATCAATCTTAGAACGCTCTTCTCAATCTCACTTACCATGCTGCTCTCAGTGTGTCTTAGAATTCTGACCTCAGTCTATGTCATAATGCAGCTCTCCATCTGTCTTGGAATGCTGCTCTAACTCTGTGTTAGAATGACACTCTCAGTCTGCTTAAAAATTCTCTATCAATCTTAGAACGCTATTCTCAATCTCACTTTCCATGCTGCTCTCAGTCTACCTTAGAATACTGCTCTCAGTCTATGTCACAACGCAGTTCTCAGTCTCTCTTAGAATTCTGATCTCGCTCTGTGTCAGAATGAAGCTCTCAGACTCTCTTGGAATGCTGCTCTCAGTCTGTCTGACAATGCTGCTCTAAGTCTGTCTTAGAATGCTGCTCTCAGTCTGTCCTAGAATGCTGCACTCTGTCTGTACTAGAATGCTGCTCTAAGTCTGTCTTAAAATGCTGCCCTCAGTCTCTATTAGAATAATGCTCTTGGACTGCCTTCAAATGCTTCCCTCAGTCTGTCCTAGAATGCTTCCCTCAGTCTGTCCTAGAATGCTTCCCTCAGTCTGTCCTAGAATGCTTCCCTCAGTCTGTCCTAGAATGCTTCCCACAGTCTTTCCTAGAGTACTGCTCTCAGTCTGTCCTAGAGTGCTGCTCTCAGTCTGTCCTAGAGTGCTGCTCTCACTCCGTCCTGGAATGCTGTGCTCAGTCTGTCCTAGAGTGCTGCTCTCAGTCTGTCCTAGAGTGCTGCTCTCAGTCTGTCCTGGAACGCTGCTTTCAGTCTGTCCTAGAGTGCTGCTCTCAGTCTGCCCTGGAATGCTGCTCTCAGTCTGTCCTGGAATGCTGCTCTCAGTCTGTCCTAGAATGCTGCTCACAGACGGTCTTAGAATACTGCTCTCACTCTGTGTTAGAATGATAATGTCAGTCTGCCTAAAAATTGTCTATCAATCTTAGAACGCTGTTCTCAATCTCAACTTACCATGCTGCTCAGAGTCTACCTTAGAATACTGCTCTCAGTCTATGTCACAATGCAGCTCTCAGTCTCTCTTAGAATTCTGATCTCAGTCTGTGTCACAATGCAGCTCACAGTCAGTTTTGGAACGCTGCTCTCAGTCTGTCCTAGAATGCTTCTCTCAGTCTGTGTTAGAATGCTGCACTCTGTCGGAATTAACATTCATGTCTCAATCTTAGAACGCAGTTCTCAGTCTCAATTACCATGCTGCTCTCAGTCTGCCTTAGAATACTGCTCAGTCTATGTCACAATGCAGCTCTCACTTTGTCTCTCTTAGAAATCTGATCTCAGTCTGTGTCACAATTAAGCTCTCAGTCTGTCTTGGAACGCTGCTCTCTGTCTGTCCTAGAATGCTGCTCTCCGTCTGTCCTGGAATGCTGCTCTCCGTCTGTACCAAAAAGCTGCTCTCAGTCTGTACCAAAATGCTGCTCTCAGTCTGTACCAAAAAGCTGCTCACAGACCGTCTTAGAATGCTGCTCTCACTCTTTGTTAGAATGACACTCACAGTCTGCTTAAAAATTCTCTATCAATCTTAGAACGCTGTTCTCAATCTCAACTTACCATGCTGCTCAGAGTCTACCTTAGAATACTGCTCTCAGTCTATGTCACAATGCAGTTCTCATTCTGTCTTAGAATTCTGCTGTCAGTCTATGTCACAATGCAGCTCTCAGTCTCTCTTAGAATTCTGATCTCAGTCTGTGTCACTAATGAAGCTCTCAGTCTGTCTTGGAACGCGGCTCTCAGTCTGTCCTAGAATGCTTCTCTCAGTATGTCTTAGAATGCTGCTCTCTGTCTGTCCTAGAATGCTGCTCTAAGTCTGTCCTAGAATGCTGCTCTTAGTCTGCCATATAATTCTTCTGTCTATCTTAGAAAACTATTCTCAGTCTCACTTGCTATGCTGCTCTCTGTCTGTCTTAGAATGCTGCTCTCAGTATGCCATAAAATTCTTCTACGTATCTTATAATGCTGCTCTCAGTCTCACTCACCATGCTGTTCTCAGTCTGACTTAGAATGCTGCTCCCAGTCTTAGAATTCTGGTCTATGTCTGTCTTTGAATGGTGCTCTCAGTCTGTCCTGGAATGCTAATCTCTGTCTCTCTTAGAATGCTGCTCTGAGACTGTCCTCGTATGCTTTTCTCAGTCTGTCTAAGAAAGCTGTTCGCAGTTTGCCTTAGAATGCTGCTCTCAGTCTTCCTCAAAATGCTGCTCTCAGGCTGCGTTAAGAATGCGGCTCTCAGACTATGTCATAATGTACCTCTCAGTCTCTTTTAGAACGCTCCTCTAAGTCTGTGTTAGAATGATGCCCTCAGTCTGCCTTAAAATTCTCTATCTATCTTAGGATGCTATTCTCAATCTCACTTATCATGCTTCTCTCTGTCTGCCTTAGAATACAGCTCAGTCTATGTCACAATGTAGCTCACAGTCTCTCTTAGAATTCTGATCTCAGTCTGTGTCACTATGAAGCTCTCAGTCTGTCACAGAATGCCCATCTCAGACTGTTCAAATGCTTCTCTCAGTCTCTCTTAGAATGCAGCTCTCACTCTATCTTAGAATGCTTCTCCCAGTCATAGAATTATGTTTTATATCTGTTTTAGAATGCTATACTCAGGCTCATCATGCTTCCCTCAGTCTGTCTTAGACTGCAGCTCCCAGTCTTCGAATACTGCTCTCAGCCTTAGATTGCTGCTCTCAGTCTCTCTTACAATGCTGCTCTCAGTCCCTCTTAGAATCCTGCTCTCAGTCTTAGAATGCTGCTGACAGACTGTCTTCAAATGCTTCTTTCAGTCTGTCTATGAAAGCTGCTCCCAGTCTGTCTTCGAATGCTGCTCTCTGTCTGTCTTAGGATGCTGCACTCTGTCTCAGAATGCTGCTCTCAGTCTGCCATAAAATTCTTCTATCTATCCTAGAATGCTATTCTCAGTCTCACTTATCATGCTGCTCGCAGTCTATCTTAGAATGCTGCTCCCAGTCTTTGAGTTATGACTATGTCTGTCTTAGAATGCTGCTCTCAGTCTGTCTTCGAATGCGACTCTCAGTCCCACTTACCATGCTGCTCTCAGTCTTAGAACGCTGTCAGTCTACTTTAGAATGCTGCTCCCAGGCTTAGAATTCTGTTCTGTCTGTCTTAGAATGCTGCTCTCAGTCTGTCTTAGAATGCTGCTCTCAGTCTGTCTTAGAATGCTGCTCTCAGTCTGCCATAAAATATTTCTATCTATCAGAGAATGCTATCCTCAGTCTCACTTACCATGCTGATGGGAATGTCCCCAAGCTCTGCACGGGGCAGAGTAATTTGAGGGACCACCAGAGCCTTCAAACAGGGGCTACAGCCACCAGAGACAACCCCACAGATAACTGGGGAGGGGGAACAGGAGATATAGGGAGACCCTGAAGCTTTTGGGAATGCAGCTGGGGGCTCCCCTAAATCATACCTGTGAGGATGCTGATGGTGAGCTCAACCCTCTGCCCAGGCGGGGGATGAAAATAAAAGGAGGTTCCTGGGAACTGGGGTGACCCCCTTGAACTCCCGCAGGCTCTGACTGGGAGGCAGAAGTTCTCCCGCCCTGACACCTTCTCAGCACCTCTGACACCAGCAGCTCCCGCACACAGAAGGCGCCTGCTTCGCGCCCAGCACCTCTGCAGGCAGAGCTCAGCTCCAAGCACATGAACAAACCCAGTGCCTCCTCCTCACCCATCCTCTGCTCCCATAGCCGGGATGGCACCAGCACATCTCCTGACAGATTCTCCTCCCTTTGCAGCACGCACACATAATGTGTTTCAAGCCAACATTAAAACAGGATTGCAAAGTCAAAGAACACGTACCTGGATGCGCACGGCAGCCAGGCCAGATGCAGCCTCCCCATGGAAGGGTCTCCTCTGCACCGGTTCCTGCAGGGCTCTGCTCCTTAAATAGCCCACACTCACCGTGGGGGCCCCGTCACAGTGGGCATCTCCACAGCGACCGCCACCGCTTTGTGACGGCGGCAGCATCGTGCCCATGGCCACTGGGTACCCAGGGGTGCTCCAGGAGTCACCACGGGGGACCAGCCTCTGCACAGCCGGCTCGGGGAGGTCCCTCACAGGCTGCTCTACCCCAGGGACTTTGGTGCAGAGGTGGAGCATGTGAGGGGTCACAGCTCAACCTGGGCAATGGAACAGTGCGTCACGGCCACCTACGAGAAGTGGAGAATGATCGACATTTGCACAGCAGAGAATCATGGAACCCCAGACTGGGTTGGGGTGAAGGGACCTCAAAGCTCATCCAGCTGCAACCCTGCCATGGGCAGGGACACCCTCCACTCAAGCAGCTTGCTCCAAGCCCCTCTGTCTAACCTGGCCGTGAACACTGCCAGGGATGGGGCAGCCACAGCTTCTCTGGGCACCCTGTGCCAGTGTCCCGCCACACTCACAGGGAAGAACTTGTAAGATCTCCTCTCAGTCGCCCCTCTCTGTCAGGTTAAAGCCGTTCCCCCTTGCCCAGTCCCCACAGGCCCTTGCTCTCCCCACAAAAAATGAGGGCAGAACACAGGATTTAAGGCAGCAGCAGCACTCAGCTGCCAGCTCAGCCAGCATGATTCGCACACCGAGTCCAAAGCAACCACTCTGGGGAAGTCAGTTGAGGTGCTCTTGGCAACTCCTAAAGCTCCCCAAGATCGCCATGGCCACCCACCTCGTTCCACGCTCCTGTGTCCACAGGCGTCACTGTCACCGAGACACCAAGATGGAAACCAGCAGAGGAGCTGCTCTTGCCTCCCCCACCGGTAGCTGGTGTTCCGTGGGCAGTTGTTGCCTCCCGGTTGCTTTGGTGAAGGGTTCCGTGGGGTTCCATGGCCTCGCACACCTGAACAGGGGGAGTTCCAGAATCAGCCACCCCTGAGGTCCCCGTGTTCCCATGGTCATTGTGATGCATGAGCTCTGACTGGGCCCACAGGGTGCTCTGGAGGTGCTGCAGGCATCCTCTGGGATTCTCTAGGGGTATTCCCAGGGTGCCCTGGGGGTGCTTTAAGGGTCACCACAGCCAAACTCCGGCCCAAACCCGGTTCCCAGCACCCCATACTCCCAGGCCACGCGCAGCCCCACAGCCCAGAACTCGTACCCACTCCCCGCGTTCCCCAGCACCCCGGGAGCGCCCGGCCCCACTGCCCAGAGCCATGGGGGTCCGCAGACCCCCAGGCCCACTCCCCGGCCTCTGCAGCGCCCCCCAGACCCGCGCTGCGCCCACTCACCCTCCTCCCGCTCCCGCTCTGCTGCTTTGGGCACAGAGTCAGTGGGGAGAAGGAAAAGGGGACAGGAGGGACACGGGGGGCACAGCCCCAAAGGAAGCAGCGGTGCTGTCACAGAGCACAGCCACACAAACTCCATGAGGGCTTGGGGGGCCTGGGGCGATTCTGAGGGGGTCCCCAAACAGGAAACATGGGGGCAATGTTGGGGGTTCTACGGAGATCTGTGAGGGTTCAGAGGGGTTTATGGGGTCTATGTGGTGTCTATGGCTGCTCTACAGAGGTCTACAGCAGTCTATAGGGGTCTATGGGGATCTATGGCTGATATAAGGAAAGCAAGTGCCTGGAAAACACGGGGTTAAAATGCTTTGAAGTTACGTCTAAGATAGAGAATTCGGTTTGTGTTGTAAGTCTGCGGTGTGATAACAGAATTTAGTAGTCTTACTAACAAGAGTGAATTCCCATCCTTCTAAGAAGTGAATTCTTTCTTACTATCCTTCTCATTTATCAGTTAGTTTGGAGACAGTGACTCCCAAACATCTACTAGCTTGGGATACTGCTTGTCTGCCCATGCTGTCCTGCTTGCAATACATTTTGTACAAAGGTCACGCTGCTCTAAATACTTGCCAGCTCTCAGAAACTTGCAGATATGGCTGCTTTCAGCTTATTGTGATTCCTGGGGCATCTGACTGTGCCAAAGGTGAAAAGGGCACCCTCAGGAAGACTGCTTACTTCATCTTGAACACCCCTGCCCACATGAGGAAGACTGCTTACCTTCATCATGAAGACCCCTGCCCACGACCATCGGAGGGCAGTTCACAAGCGCCAAAGGGGAGGAGACTTATGATAAGGAGTACCTAAACTAATTGTAATACCCCCACCGCTCCCTCGGCAACCTAATGAATATGCACGTTTGTGTGTAATAAATATCTGCTTGCTTAACCCCTCGGTGTGCAAGTTAGGAGGAGCGATTCCCCTTGCACCCAGTGCCGCAATAAACATACCTGCTTTATAAATCTCCTTGAGTTGTAGAGTCTGAGCCCCTGCTTCATGGGGGCCTACGCCGTCTACGTGGTGACCCCGGGGAGTCTGTCGGGGTCTATAGGAGGTGTGTGTGGGGGGGAATGGTTGTGAGATGAGAGCAGTCTGATTGGTCGCTACTGCCGCCCGTCATCGCCCATGACCAATCAGCACCCGAGGCTCAGGAGGAGCAGGCAGGAAGGGCGCGGTCTGGAAACCGCCTGCGGGGCATGATGGGAGTTGTAGTCCTTCTGCCACGGCCATCTTGTGCCATGGTCAACCTCCATTTTGCCGCTGTCGGGGGGAGGGGAGGGGAGGAGGATGGTGACCCACAAGTGCCCCCGCAATGACCCCAGAAACCCACAACTGCTCCGCCAGTCACCCCCAGACTGACAACTGCCTCCCAAGTGACCCCCAGACCCACAACTGCTGGGTACACAGGTGTTCTGCTGGCAGGCAGGGTACTCAACAGGATGATTACGCACTAGCTGTGTAACATGCACGGTGCATTAAGCAAGCACACTAAAGCAAACCAGCACAGCAAAGCCAAGTGGGTGGATATTCTATACCGTAAATAAGTACAATAAAACAAATTGTGTATCTGACTAGCGAGATTCCACCAGAGCTGAGAATAATGAGTCTGCTCTTTTGATTGAAGAAAGGAAAATTGCTCAAGGTCTGCAATGACTGTGTAAAATATAGTTGAACAATAACATATAGTGTGTGGTAAACGTAGCAAGGCCCGTACATGAAGCTTGGGTAATCACAAATTACAGATGTTCCTCTGTCTTTGAGAAACTACAGAAGCCCCTTATCTATGAGACTGTAAATTTACAAATGCAAAAGAATTCGCATGTACAAGGAAAATTACTCAAGGTCTGCAATGACTGTGTAAACTATAGTTGAACAATAACATATAGTGTATTCTTGGTAAGTATGTAACCACAGGAAAAGATAAATCCAAGTATCCTTGAGCATAGAGTCCGGGAGGATACCTAGTGTCTGGTAAGGTACTGATAATAACCGCAAAACTCTGCTTAATTAGCCAAATTTAGGACATAACAGCTGGATGACAACTGCGCATGCGGCAGACAGAAGGGGTAAAAGAGTTCAACTGAAAAAGTCTGTATAAAGGTCACCGAGGAAGACTCTTACTTCATCACGAGACCCTCGCCCAAGACCACCAGGAGACAGTGCGCATGCGGAAAAGACCTGCAGAACTAATCATCATACGAAGCGGCAGCAAAATTACATATTACACCACCCTAATGAATATGCATGTATAAGCTCTATAAAAGGAGTGACTCTATCATCCTCTGTGTGCGTGGTGGTGGAGCGGGGACTCCCCGCGCACCCAGCGCTGCTTTGCTTACTGCCTTTTTGTATTAGCTTACAATAAATTGACTTTGTAATTTGGACTCTGGCCGTTTATAACAAATTGGTGACCCCGACGTGATATCTGAGTGGTCTCTCGGATTGGGTCTCACAGGTTGTTACTGTGGCTCAGAGGAAGATACTAATTGGGGTGGATCTCCAGATATCAACAAACAAAGAAGAGGTAATAAGCAAAGGAATTGGATCTCCTGGATAGGGAAGGAAACTGCAGTTAAATTTACCCGTAATTCTGGTGCACAAAGACCTGAACGAAGATGACGGAGCCGTAATTTTACAGGATACCATTCGGTTGGGTGGGATTCAGTTGCCTGAATATGTGACTGTCCACATTGTCCTCGTTGTCTCCACTGTCCCGATTGTCTCCATTGTCCCTATTGTCCCCATTGTAATCATTTCCCCCATTGTCACCACTGTCACCATTGTCACCATTGTTCCCATTCTCCTTATCCCAGTTGTCCCCATTGACCTCATTGTCTTCATTGTCCTCATTGTCCCGACTGTCTCCATTGTTCTCACTGTGCTCGTTGTCCTCACTATCCCCATTGTCTCCATTGTCTCGATTCTCCGTATTGTCTCCATTGTCCTCCTTCTCCCCATTCTCCTTATTGCCCCCATTATCTCCATTGTCCCCACTGTCCTCATAACCCTCATTCTCCCCATTCTCCTCATTGAACCCATTGTCCTCATTTTCCCCATTGTCTCCATTGTGGAAATTGTCTCCATTATCCTCATTGTCATAATTGTCAACATTATCTCCATTGTCCCCATAGTCTCCACTGTCCTTATTGACCCCATTGTCCACATTGTTACCACTGTTCCCATCTACCCATTGTCCCCATTGTCCCAATTGTCCCCCTCATATCCATTGTCCCCATTCCCCTCATGATCTCCATTGTCCCCATTTTAGCCATTGTCCCTATTGTCCACACTGTCCACATTGCATTCATAGTCTTCGTTGTCCCCATTGTCCCAATTGTGCAATTTGTCCCCATTGTCCTCATTGTCGACACTGTCAGCATTGTCTCCTTAGTCTCCATTGTCCCCATTTTCTCCACTGTTCTCATTGATCCCACTGTCCCCATTGTCTCCATTCTTCAAATTGTCCACATTGTCCCCATTGTAGCCATGGTCCCCGTTGCCCGCATTCTCCCCACAATCTCCATTGTTCCCATTGTCCTCGTTATCCCTATTTGTCTCCATTGTCCTCATTGAACCTATTGTCCTCATTATCTCTATTTGCCTCCATTGTCCTCATTATCTCTATTTGTCTCCATTGTCCTCATTGAACCTATTGTCCTCATTATCTCAATTTGTCTCCATTGTCCTCATTGACCCTATTGTCCTCATTATCCCCATTGTCCCTATTGCCTCCATTGGCCCCATTGTCCTTATTGACTCCATTGTCCTCATTGTCCCAATAGTCCTTATTGTCCGCTTTATCCCCATTATCTCCATTGTCCCCATCGTCATCATTCAAACCATTCTTCTCATTGTCTCCATTGTCCCCATTGTCCCCATTGTCCCCATTGTCCCCACTGTCCCCATTTTCTCCATTGTCCCTAATGTCTCCATTTTCCTCCATATCCCAGTTTTCCCTGTAGTCCTGATAGTCCTCATTCTCTCCATTGTTCCCATTGTCCTTATTGTCCCAATTCTCCTCATTGTCCCCATTCTCTCTATTGTCCCCATTATCCCCATTGTACCATTATCCTGACTGTCCTGATTGTCCCCATTGTCTCATTTGTCTCCATAGTCCCTATTGTCCTCACTGTCCCCATTGTCCCTCTTTGTCCCCATAGTCCCCATTGTTCTCATTGTCCTCATTGTCCCTGTTGTACCCATTGTCTTCATTGTCCCCTTTAAACTCATTGCCCCCATTGTCCCCATTATACCCTTTGTCTCCATTGTCCTCATTGTCCCCATTGTCTCCATGATTCCCAATATCACCTTTGTCCTCATTGTCAGCATTGTCCCCATTGTCCTCATTGTCTCCATTGTCCCCATTTTCCTTATTGCCCTCTTTATAATCATTGTCCCTCTTATATGCCTTTTCCTCATTGTTCCCATCACCCCCATTGTCCCCTTTGGCCCCATGGTCTCCATCGCCCCCATTGTCCTCATTGTAGCCATTCTCCCCATTGTCCCCGTTGTCCCCATTGTTCCCATTGTCTTCATTGTCCGCTTTGTCCTCATTGCCCTCATTGTCTCCATTATCCCCGTTATCCCCATTGTCCACATTGTCCTCATTGTCTGCATTGTCTCCATTATCGCCATTGTCTCCATTGTCTCCATTATCGCCATTGTCTCCATTCTCCCCATTGACCTAATTACCCCATTTTCCTCATTATCCCCATCGTCAACATTTTCTCTGTAGTCCTTATTGTCCCCATTGTCTTCATTGTCTGCATTATCACCATTGTCTCTATTGTCCCCATTGCCCTCATTCTCACCATTCTCATCATTGTTTCATTTGTCCCCATCGTCTCCATTGTCCCCTTTGTCCTCATTGTCCCCTCGTCCCCATTTTCTCCTTTGTCCTCATTTTCCCCATTTTCCTCATTATCCCCATTTTCCCCATTGTCCTGATAGTCCTCCTTTTCACCACTGCTTTCATTGTCTTCATCATACCAACTGGCCTCATCGTCCTCATTGTCTCCATTGCCTCCGTTGCCCTCTTTCTCCCCATTGTCGTCATTGACCCCATTGTCCTCATTTTCCCCATTGTCTCCACTGTCTCCACTGTTCCTACTGTCCCCATTGCCTACTTTGCCCCCATTGTCCCCATTGTCCTTATTATCCCCGTTATTCTCATTGTCCTTTTTTGTTTCCATTGTCCTGATTGTATGTATTGTCACCATTGTACCTTTTGTCCTCATTGTCCTCATTGTCTCCATTTTCCCCAATTTCCTCATTGTCCCCATTGTCACTATTATACCCATTGCCCCATTGTCCCAGTGTCCTCATTGTCCTCATTTTCCCCATTGTCTCCATTATTCCCAATGTCCCCATTGTCCCCATTGTCAGCATTGTTTCCATTTTCCTTATTGTCCTCCCTATAATCATTGTCCCTATTGTCCGCCATTTCCTCATTCTTCCCATCATGCCCATTGTCTCCATTGTCCCTATTGTCCCCATTGTTCCATTGTCCTCATTATCCCCATTGTACCTATTGTCATCATTCTCCTCAATGTACCCGTTGTACCCATTGTCTGCATTATCCTCATTGTCCCCATTGTCTCCATTGTTGCCATTACTCCAATTATCCGCACTGTCCAAATTGGACTCATTGTCCCCATTATCTCCATTATCCCAATTGTCTCCATTGTCCCCATTGACCTAATTATTCCCCTTTTCCTCATTGTCCCCATTGTCAACATTGTCTCTATAGAACTCGTTGTCCCCATTGTCTCTATTGTCCCAGTTCTTTCCATTATCTCTTTGTCCTCATTGTCCCCATTGCCCCCCTTGCCCTCATTGTCCCTTTTTTCACCATTGTCCTCCTTGTCCCTATTGTCTCCTTTGACTCCATTGTCATCATTATCCTCAGTGTCCCCACTGACCCCATTTTCTCCTTTGTCCTCATTGTCCCTATTTTCCTCAATATCCTCATTTCCTCTATTGTCCTGATAGTCCTCCTTATCGCCATTTTGCCCATTGGCTTCATTGTACTAAATTTCCTCATTGTCCACACTGTCCTCATTTTCCCCATTGTCTCCATTGTCTCCATTGTTCCCACTGTCCCCATTGCCCACTTTGCCCCCTTGTCCCCTTTGTCCTTATTATCCCCATTGTTCTCATTTTCCCCTTTTTCACCATTGCCCTGATTGTATGTATTGTCACAATTGTATCTTTTGTCCTGAATGTCCCCATTGGCACCATTTTCCCCAATTTCCTCATTGTCTCCATTGTCGTTATTATACCCATTGCCCCATTGTACCATTGTCCTCATTGTCCTCATTGTCTTCACTTTCCCCAATGTCCTCATTGTCCCCATTGTACCCATTGTCTTCATTGTCTCCTTTGTCCTAAGGCCCCTATTGTCCCCATTGTCTCCATTGTCTGTATTGTCTCCATTGTCTCCATTATTCCCAATGTCCCCATTGTCCCCATTGTCAGCATTGTTCCCTTTGTCCTCATTTTCCCCAGTGTCACCATTGTCTCCATTTTCCTTATTGTCCTCTTTATAATCATTCTCCCTATTGTCTGCCATTTCCTCATTTTTCCCATCACCCCCATTGTCTCTATTGTCCCTATTGTCCCCATTGTTCCCATTGTCCTCATTGTCCCCATTTTCTCCATTACCCCTCTTCTCCCCATTATCTCCTTTGTCCCCATTGTCCTTATTGCCCCCGTTGTCCTTATTGTCGCCATTGTCCCCATTGCCCCCCTTGTCTTCATTGTCCCTTTTTTCACCATTGTCCTCATTTTCCCTATTGTCTCCTTTGACTCCATTGTCATCATTGTCCTCCTTGTCCCCATTGTTTCCATAGTGCCCAGTGTCCTCATTATCCGCATTTGTCTCCATTGTCCCCTTTGCCTCCATTGCCCTAATTTTCCCTGTTATCCTCATTGTCTCCATTGTACTAATATCCCGCATTGTCCCCATTTTCCTTATTGTCTCCATGGTCCTCATTGTCGCTATTGTCCTCATGGTCTGCATTATCCCTATTGTTCTCATTGTCCCTTTTTCCCTAGATCCTGACTGTATGTATTGTCACCATTGTACCTTTTGTCCTCATTGTCCCCATTGTCTCCATTTTCCCCAATTTCCTCATTGTCCCCATTGTCACTATTATACCCATTGCCCCATTATCCCATTGTCCTCAATGTCCTTATTGTCCTCATTTTCCCCAGGGTCCTTATTGTCCCCATTGTACCCATTGCCTCCATTGTCTCCTTTGTCCTCAATGCCCCCGTTTTCCCCATTGTCTCCATTGTCCTCATTGTCCCCATTGTCTCCATTATTCCCAATGTCCCCATTGCCCCCATTATCAGCATTGTCTCCATTTTCCTTATTGTCCTCTTTATAATCATTGTCCCTACTGTCCGCCACTTCCTCATTCTTCCCATCACGCCCATTGTCTCCATTGTCCCTACTGTCCCCATTGTTCTCATTGTCCTCATTGTCCCCATTGTACCCATTGTCTGCATTATCCTCATTGTCCCCATTGTCCCCATTGCCCCAGGTGTCCCCTTGGTCCCCATTGTCTCCATTGTCCCCATTCTCTCCATGGTCTCCATTTTCCCCATTGTCCCTATTGTCCTCATTTGTCCCCATTGTGCCCATTGCCTTTATGGTCTCCATTTCCATTATTGTCCCCATTCTCTCCATTGTCACCATTTTCCCCACTGTCCTTACTGTTCCCATTGCCTCCATTGGCCCTATTGTCCTTATTGTCTCCATTATCCTCATTGTTCCCCTTGTCCTTATTGTCCCCATTGTCCACAATGTCCCCATTGTCACTATTATCCCCATTGTCCCCATTGTCCTTATTGCCCCCGTTTTCCTTATTGTTGCCATTGTCCCCATTGCCCCCTTTGTCCTCATTGTCCCTTTTTTCACCATTGTCCTCATTGTCCCTATTGTCTCCTTTGACTCCATTTTCCCCCTTGTCCTCCTTGTCCCTTTTTTCACCATTGTCCTCACTGTCCCTATCGTCTCCTTTGACTCCATTGTCATCATTGTCCCCATTGTCCCCATTGTTTCCATAGTGCCCAGTGTCCTCATTAACCACATTTGTCTCCATTGTCCCCTTTGCCTCCATTGCCCTAATTTTCCCTATTATCCTCATTGTCTCCATTGTCTTAATATCCCGCATTGTCCCCGTTGTCCTTGTTGTCTCCATGGTTCTCATGGCACAATGGGGACAAAGGAAACAATGACGAGAATGCCGAGAATTAGGACAATGGGGACAATGGAGACAATGGTGATAATGCAGGCAGTGAGGACAATGGGGACAATAAGGACTATGGAGACAATGTTGACAATGAGGACAATGGGAATAAAGATGTCAATGGGGAGAATGGGGACAATGGTGATAATGAAGACAATGCAGACAATGAGAACAATGTGGACAATTGGGATAATGGGGATAATAGAGACAATGGGGGCAATGAGGACAAAGCGGACAATGAAGACAATGGGTACAATGGGGACAATGAGGACAATGGTAACAATGGGGACTAGGGAGACAATGGGGAGAAAGGCTACAATGAGGACAATGGGGGCAATGGAGACTATGAGGACAATGGGGACAATGGAGACCATGGGGACAATGGGGACAATGGGGGTGACGGGAACAAGGAGGAAAAGGGGGATAATAGGGACAATGATTATAAAGAGGACAAAAAGGAAAATAGGGAACAATGGAGACAATGAGGAAGATGGGGACAATGCTGACAATGGGGACAAAGGTGACATTGGGAATCATGGAGACAATGGGGACAATGAGGACAATGGAGACAATGGGTACAAAGGGGACAATGGGGAAAAAGAGTTTAAAGGGGACAAGGAAGACAATGGGGACAATCAGGACAGTCAGGATAATGGTACAATGGGGATAATGGGGACAATAGAGAGAATGGGGACAATGAGGCCAATTGGGACAATAAGGACAATGGGAACAATGGAGAGAATGAGGACTATCAGGACTACAGGGAAAACTGGGATATGGAGGAAAATGGAGACATTCAGGACAATGGAGAAAATGGGGACAGTGGGGACAATGGGGACAATAGAGACAATGGGGTCAATAAGGACAGTGGAGACGATGGGGACAATGGAGAAAATGTTGACAATTATGACAATGAGGAAAATAGAGACAATTTCCACAATGGAGACAATGGGGAAAATGAGGACAATGGGTTCAATGAGGAGAATGGGGAGAATGAGGGTTATGAGGACAGTGGGGACAATGGAGATAATGGGGGCAATAAGGAGAATGGGGAGAAGGAGGACAATGGAGACAATAAGGAGAATCGAGACAATGGAGACAATGGAGACAATGGGAATAATGGGGACAAGGAGCACAATGAAGACAATGGAGACAATCGGGACAAAGTGGACAGCTAAGACAATGGGGACTATGAGGATAATGAGGGTAATGAGAACAATGGAGACAATGGGGAAAATGAGGACAATCAGGACAAGGGGTGGATGGAAACAATGGAGAAAATGGGGGCAATAAGGACAATGGGGAGAAGGAGGACAATGGAGACAATAAGGAGAATCGAGACAATGGAGACAATGAAGACAATGGGGATAATGGGGACAACGAGGACAATGGAGACAATAAGGAGAATCGAGACAATGAAGACAATGAAGACAATGAGGTCAATGGGGACAATTGGGATAAGGAGAATGGTGACAATGGTGACAGTGGTGACAATGGGGACAATAGGGACAATGGAGACAATCGGGACAGTGGAGACAATGAGGACAATGTGGACAATGGGGACAATTGGGGCAATGGGAACAATGGGGATGGGGAAACCATTGTCCTCCATCACCTCCTGTCATCACCCTCAATGGCCATTGGGTGGCCACGGCCTTGGTGACAAGAGCACGGCCCCCTTCTCATAGGGATGTGGTCATAGTGGCACCCATGGCCATGGTGGGACCATGGCTCCTGGGTGACAGTGACCTGGTGTCCACAGTGGCACTATGGAACATTTGTGACAACGATCTGGTGGCCACGTTGAGCACCATGGAGCCTCAAGTGCCTTAGCTGGGTCCTGGCCCTGTTGAGCTCCCCATTGGCCATGGGCTGGTGGTGGTGGTGGCATCTTCCCCCAACATGGCTCCGAGGTCCCCCCGCCACCACTCACACGCAGGTCGGTGATTTGGGCGAACATGAGGGTGGCGAAGGTCTTGGTGAGGGCCAGGCAGGCACCAGCACCGGGTTCCAGCAGCCACTTGAT
Source organism: Myiopsitta monachus (assembly GCA_017639245.1). Lineage (NCBI taxonomy): Eukaryota > Metazoa > Chordata > Aves > Psittaciformes > Psittacidae > Myiopsitta > Myiopsitta monachus. The sequence goes on along the minus strand of JAESHU010000259.1, from coordinate 18,965 downwards.
GGGCTGCTCCCCCATCTCCGTGGCAGCACCCACGGGGTCCAAGTGGGACAGGGCCACCACGGCCACGTTGGGCAGCGGCATGTGCAGGGGCCCCACACACTGCTGCTGGGCCACCAGCCCCATCACCAAGAGGTCCACCTGAGGCACAGCGGGCACGAAGGGGTTGGGGCAGGCAGGGGTGGGGCAGGGATGCTGCGCAGTTTCAGGATGAGCCCCGTGGTACCTTGTTGGTGAGGTAACGCTTGCTGGCCACTGCTGGCAGCCCCAGGGGCAGCTCCAGCAGATGCAGGGGGGAGCTCACCTGCTGCATCACAACATCCTGCGGGGGGTGTGGGGGGGGCCATTGGGCGTCCCCATGACCACATTGACCCCATTGCCAGTGGGTGCCACCATCATCATGGTGATCCCCATCCCCATTGGTTGTACCCATTATCATGGTGACCCCATCCACATTGGGCGTCCCCATAATCATGGTGATCCCCATCCCTAGTGGGTGTCCCTCATCATCATGGTGATCCCTATCCCAATTGGGTGTCCCCATTACCACGATGACCCCATTCTATTGGGTGTCCCCATCACCACGATGACCCCATCCCCATTGGGTGTCCCCATCTTCATGGTGATCCCCATCCCTACTGGGTGCTGCCACTCCCAGTGGGGGATCTCTGCCACCACAGGGATGTCCACAAGGTGTCAGCCCATGGGGTGCCCACAGTGGGTGGCCCATGTTCCCCCATATCCCCACAGGTCCCCTGTGCCCCCTCACCTTTTGTGGCATCTTGCCCAGCACCCACTCCAGCTCAAGGTTCATGGGGGTGGGGAGCCCCTTATGGGACCCCCTCTTGGGCACTGGCACCTCCACATCATCAACGAGCACGATCTGGTAAGGGCGAGGGCTCCATGGGGCTGGTGTCCCCATACCCCATACCTCATATTCCATACTCCACACCCCATACCGCATATTTCATAACCATATACCGCACCCCATACTCCATGCCCCAGACCAAGAGAGTCTGCCTAAGAACTGCCCCAGGCCTCAACCACTGTCTTGGGCAACCCTGCCAAGGAGATGGGCTCAACCCCACACAGAGCACGGACTAAGCAGCCCCTGGCCTGCTGAATTAGCACTGTGTGCATCGATGATGAGTGTGAAATATGTGCCTGGAGGATTAAAGGGTTGGTTACAGAAGGAAACGCAGTGCAGACAGGTTTCCAGGTCCTAATGAGAAGTTCCCAACATCTGGAGTTTTGTATTATAAAATGTCACTGCATCCAAATACAATTTGTCATTCTTGAAGTGTGTGACATGATTAAGACCATGCAAATGATGATAAGTCTTACCTGGCACGTGTTGACAGGTATATTCTTACAGCATACAGAGACTGAGATAAGCTTAAGCCATGGCTGTCTTGCTTTAGCCCTTTGCAGGACATCCTGTATCTATTCAGATGTCTGCAATGAAACAAGAGCCTGGCTCCGATGGGCCATTAGGTTGGAGATGCCTCCCTGGGACTCAGTGCTACCATGTAGCATTGGTGTATGGAGCTAAAGCTGTTTCCATGAAAGACATGGGAACCAGACTTGAGCAAGGAAGGTCCAAATGAAATGAAAGCAACAGCGCTTATCTTCTGCAACAGGAGAGTAAGTTGGAATTGGGACGGTTCTTTGGACCTTGCTCCTTTCCAATGCAAAAAACATACAAAGAGGAATAACATTGACATTATATGAGAAATATCATTACATTAACAACATTAACATTAACATTAACATCAGCAACACAACATTATATGAGGCATATCCTCATATAATGAGGATAATGGGAACAATGGGGACTATGGAGACAAATGAGACAATTTGGACAATCAGGACAGTCAGGATAATGGTACAATGGGGATAATGGGGACAATAGAGAGAATGGGGACAATGAGGAGAATTGGGACAATAAGGACAATGGGAACAATGGAGAGAATGAGGACTATCAGGACTACAGGGAAAACTGGGATATGGAGAAAAATGGAGACATTCAGGACAATGGAGAAAATGGGGACAGTGGGGACAATGGGGACAATGGGGACAATGGAGACAATGAGAACAGTGGTTTGAATGATGACGATGGGGACAATGGAGATAATGGGGATAAAGCGGACAATGAGGACTAATTGGGACAGTGAGGACAATGGAGTCAATAAGGACAATGGGGCCAATGGAGGCAATTGGGACAATGGGGATAATGAGGACAATAGGGTCAATGAGGACAATGGAGACAAATTGAGATAATGAGGACAATAGGTTCAATGAGGACAATGGAGACAAATAGGGATAACGAGGACAATGGGAACAATGGAGATTGTGGGGAGAATGTGGGCAATGGGGACCATGGCTACAATGGGGACAATGTGGACAATTTGAAGAATGGAGACAATGGGGACAGTGGGATCAATGAGAACAGTGGAGAAAATGGGGACAATGGAGACTAAGGAGACAATGCTGACAGTGTTGACAATGAGGACAATGGGGACAAATTGCACAATTGGGACAATGGGGACAACGAAGACTATGAATGCAATGTGGACAGTGTGGACAATAGGGACAATGGCTAAAATGGGGACAATGGAGATCATGAGGGGAATGGGGACAATGGATATGAGGGGGACAATTGGGACAATGGGGACAATGGGTAGATGGGAACAGTGGTAACAATGTGGACAATGGGGTCAATAAGGACAGTGGAGACTATGGGGACAATGGAGATAATGTTGACAATTATGACAATGAGGATAATGGAGACAATTTCCACAATGGAGACAATGGGGAAAATGAGGACAATGGGTTCAATGAGGAGAATGGGGAGAATGAGGGTTATGAGGACAGTGGGGACAATGGAGATAATGGGGGCAATAAGGAGAATGGGGAGAAGGAGGACAATGGAGACAATACGGAGAATCGAGACAATGGAGACAATGGGGATAGTGAGGACAACGAGCACAGTGAGAACAATGGAGACAGTCGGGACAATGAGGACAATGAAGACAATGAGGTCAATGGGGACAACTGGGATAAGGAGAATGGGAACAATGGTGACAATGGTGACAGTGGTGACAATGGGGGAAATGATTACAATGGGGACAATAGGGACAATGGAGACAATCGGGACAGTGGAGACAACGAGGACAATGTGGACAGTCACATATTCAGGCAACTGAATCCCACCCAACCGAATGGTATCCTGTAAAATTACGGCTCCGTCATCTTCGTTCAGGTCTTTGTGCACCAGAATTACGGGTAAATTTAACTGCAGTTTCCTTCCCTATCCAGGAGATCCAATTCCTTTGCTTATTACCTCTTCTTTGTTTGTTGATATCTGGAGATCCACCCCAATTAGTATCTTCCTCTGAGCCACAGTAACAACCTGTGAGACCCAATCCGAGAGACCACTCAGATATCACGTCGGGGTCACCAATTTGTTATAAACGGCCAGAGTCCAAATTACAAAGTCAATTTATTGTAAGCTAATACAAAAAGGCAGTAAGCAAAGCAGCGCTGGGTGCGCGGGGAGTCCCCGCTCCACCACCACGCACACAGAGGATGATAGAGTCACTCCTTTTATAGAGCTTATACATGCATATTCATTAGGGTGGTGTAATATGTAATTTTGCTGCCGCTTCGTATGATGATTAGTTCTGCAGGTCTTTTCCGCATGCGCACTGTCTCCTGGTGGTCTTGGGCGAGGGTCTCGTGATGAAGTAAGAGTCTTCCTCGGTGACCTTTATACAGACTTTTTCAGTTGAACTCTTTTACCCCTTCTGTCTGCCGCATGCGCAGTTGTCATCCAGCTGTTATGTCCTAAATTTGGCTAATTAAGCAGAGTTTTGCGGTTATTATCAGTACCTTACCAGACACTAGGTATCCTCCCGGACTCTATGCTCAAGGATACTTGGATTTATCTTTTCCTGTGGTTACATACTTACCAAGAATACACTATATGTTATTGTTCAACTATAGTTTACACAGTCATTGCAGACCTTGAGTAATTTTCCTTGTACATGCGAATTCTTTTGCATTTGTAAATTTACAGTCTCATAGATAAGGGGCTTCTGTAGTTTCTCAAAGACAGAGGAACATCTGTAATTTGTGATTACCCAAGCTTCATGTACGGGCCTTGCTACGTTTACCACACACTATATGTTATTGTTCAACTATATTTTACACAGTCATTGCAGACCTTGAGCAATTTTCCTTTCTTCAATCAAAAGAGCAGACTCATTATTCTCAGCTCTGGTGGAATCTCGCTAGTCAGATACACAATTTGTTTTATTGTACTTATTTACGGTATAGAATATCCACCCACTTGGCTTTGCTGTGCTGGTTTGCTTTAGTGTGCTTGCTTAATGCACCGTGCATGTTACACAGCTAGTGCGTAATCATCCTGTTGAGTACCCTGCCTGCCAGCAGAACACCTGTGTACCCAGCAGTTGTGGGTCTGGGGGTCACTTGGGGGGCAGTTGTCAGTCTGGGGGTGACTGGCGGAGCAGTTGTGGGTTTCTGGGGTCATTGCGGGGGCACTTGTGGGTCACCATCCTCCTCCCCTCCCCTCCCCCCGACAGCGGCAAAATGGAGGTTGCCCATGGCACAAGATGGCAGTGGCAGAAGGACTACAACTCCCATCATGCCCCGCAGGCGGTTTCCAGACCGCGCCCTTCCTGCCTGCTCCTCCTGAGCCTCGGGTGCTGATTGGTCATGGGCGATGACGGGCGGCAGTAGCGACCAATCAGACTGCTCTCATCTCACAACCATTCCCCCCCACACACACCTCCTATAGACCCCGACAGACTCCCCGGGGTCACCACGTAGACGGCGTAGGCCCCCATGAAGCAGGGGCTCAGACTCTACAACTCAAGGAGATTTATAAAGCAGGTATGTTTATTACGGCACTGGGTGCAAGGGGAATCGCTCCTCCTAACTTGCACACCGAGGGGTTAAGCAAGCAGATATTTATTACACACAAACGTGCATATTCATTAGGTTGCCGAGGGAGCGGTGGGGGTATTACAATTAGTTTAGGTACTCCTTATCATAAGTCTCCTCCCCTTTGGCGCTTGTGAACTGCCCTCCGATGGTCGTGGGCAGGGGTCTTCATGATGAAGTAAGCAGTCTTCCTCATGTGGGCAGGGGTGTTCAAGATGAAGTAAGCAGTCTTCCTGAGGGTGCCCTTTTCACCTTTGGCACAGTCAGATGCCCCAGGAATCACAATAAGCTGAAAGCAGCCATATCTGCAAGTTTCTGAGAGCTGGCAAGTATTTAGAGCAGCGTGACCTTTGTACAAAATGTATTGCAAGCAGGACAGCATGGGCAGACAAGCAGTATCCCAAGCTAGTAGATGTTTGGGAGTCACTGTCTCCAAACTAACTGATAAATGAGAAGGATAGTAAGAAAGAATTCACTTCTTAGAAGGATGGGAATTCACTCTTGTTAGTAAGACTACTAAATTCTGTTATCACACCGCAGACTTACAACACAAACCGAATTCTCTATCTTAGACGTAACTTCAAAGCATTTTAACCCCGTGTTTTCCAGGCACTTGCTTTCCTTATATCAGCCATAGATCCCCATAGACCCCTATAGACTGCTGTAGACCTCTGTAGAGCAGCCATAGACACCACATAGACCCCATAAACCCCTCTGAACCCTCACAGATCTCCGTAGAACCCCCAACATTGCCCCCATGTTTCCTGTTTGGGGACCCCCTCAGAATCGCCCCAGGCCCCCCAAGCCCTCATGGAGTTTGTGTGGCTGTGCTCTGTGACAGCACCGCTGCTTCCTTTGGGGCTGTGCCCCCCGTGTCCCTCCTGTCCCCTTTTCCTTCTCCCCACTGACTCTGTGCCCAAAGCAGCAGAGTGGGAGCGGGAGGAGGGTGAGTGGGCGCAGCGCGGGTCTGGGGGGCGCTGCAGAGGCCGGGGAGTGGGCCTGGGGGTCTGCGGACCCCCATGGCTCTGGGCAGTGGGGCCGGGCGCTCCCGGGGTGCTGGGGAACGCGGGGAGTGGGTACGAGTTCTGGGCTGTGGGGCTGTGCGTGGCCTGGGAGTATGGGGTGCTGGGAACCGGGTTTGGGCCGGAGTTTGGCTGTGGTGACCCTTAAAGCACCCCCAGGGCACCCTGGGAATACCCCTAGAGAATCCCAGAGGATGCCTGCAGCACCTCCAGAGCACCCTGTGGACCCAGTCAGAGCTCATGCATCACAATGACCATGGGAACACGGGGACCTCAGGGGTGGCTGATTCTGGAACTCCCCCTGTTCAGGTGTGAGGAGGCCATGGAACCCCACGGAACCCTTCACCAAAGCAACCGGGAGGCAACAGCTGCGTCACGGAACACCAGCTACCGGTGGGGGAGGCAAGAGCAGCTCCTCTGCTGGTTTCCATCTTGGTGTCTCGGTGACAGTGACGCCTGTGGACACAGGAGCATGGAACGAGGTGGGTGGCCATGGCGATCTTGGGAAGCTTTAGGAGTTGCCAAGAGCACCTCAACTGACTTCCCCAGAGTGGTTGCTTTGGACTTGGTGTGCGAATCATGCTGGCTGAGCTGGCAGCTGAGTGCTGCTGCTGCCTTAAATCCTGTGTTCTGCCCTCATTTTTTGTGGGGAGAGCAAGGGCCTGTGGGGACTGGGCAAGGGGGAACGGCTTTAACCTGACAGAGAGGGGCGACTGAGAGGAGATCTTACAAGTTCTTCCCTGTGAGTGTGGCGGGACACTGGCACAGGGTGCCCAGAGAAGCTGTGGCTGCCCCATCCCTGGCAGTGTTCACGGCCAGGTTAGACAGAGGGGCTTGGAGCAAGCTGCTTGAGTGGAGGGTGTCCCTGCCCATGGCAGGGTTGCAGCTGGATGAGCTTTAAGGTCCCTTCACCCCAACCCAGTCTGGGATTCCATGATTCTCTGCTGTGCAAATGTCGCTCATTCTCCACTTCTCGTAGGTGGCCGTGACACCCTGTTCCATTGCCCAGGTTGAGCTGTGACCCCTCACATGCTCCACCTCTGCACCAAAGGCACTGGGGTAGAGCAGCCTGTGAGGGACCTCCCCAAGCCGGCTGTGCAGAGGCTGGTCCCCCGTGGTGACTCCTGGAGCACCCCTGGGTACCCAGTGGCCATGGGCACGATGCTGCCGCCGTCACAAAGCGGTGGCGGTCGCTGTGGAGATGCCCATTGTGACGGGGCTCCCACGGTGAGTGTGGGCTGTTTAAGGAGCAGAGCCCTGCAGTAACTGGTGCAGGGGAGACACCTCTGTCGGGAGACTGTATCTGGCCTGGCTGCCGTGCGCATCCAGGTACGTGTTCTTTGACTTTGCAATCCTGTTTTAATGTTGGCTTGAAACACGTTATGTGTGCGTGCTGCAAAGGGAGGAGAATCTGTCAGGAGATGTGCTGGTGCCATCCCGGCTATGGGAGCAGAGGATGGGTGAGGAGGAGGCACTGGGTTTGTTCATGTGCTTGGAGCTGAGCTCTGCCTGCAGAGGTGCTGGGCGCGAAGCAGGCGCCTTCTGTGTGCGGGAGCTGCTGGTGTCAGAGGTGCTGAGAAGGTGTCAGGGCGGGAGAACTTCTGCCTCCCAGTCAGAGCCTGCGGGAGTTCAAGGGGGTCACCCCAGTTCCCAGGAACCTCCTTTTATTTTCATCCCCCGCCTGGGCAGAGGGTTGAGCTCACCATCAGCATCCTCACAGGTATGATTTAGGGGAGCCCCCAGCTGCATTCCCAAAAGCTTCAGGGTCTCCCTATATCTCCTGTTCCCCCTCCCCAGTTATCTGTGGGGTTGTCTCTGGTGGCTGTAGCCCCTGTTTGAAGGCTCTGGTGGTCCCTCAAATTACTCTGCCCCGTGCAGAGCTTGGGGACATTCCCATCAGCATGGTAAGTGAGACTGAGGATAGCATTCTCTGATAGATAGAAATATTTTATGGCAGACTGAGAGCAGCATTCTAAGACAGACTGAGAGCAGCATTCTAAGACAGACTGAGAGCAGCATTCTAAGACAGACAGAACAGAATTCTAAGCCTGGGAGCAGCATTCTAAGGTAGACTGACAGCGTTCTAAGACTGAGAGCAGCATGGTAAGTGGGACTGAGAGTCGCATTTGAAGACAGACTGAGAGCAGCATTCTAAGACAGACATAGTCATAACTCAAAGACTGGGAGCAGCATTCTAAGATAGACTGCGAGCAGCATGATAAGTGAGACTGAGAATAGCATTCTAGGATAGATAGAAGAATTTTATGGCAGACTGAGAGCAGCATTCTGAGACAGAGTGCAGCATCCTAAGACAGACAGAGAGCAGCATTCGAAGACAGACTGGGAGCAGCTTTCATAGACAGACTGAAAGAAGCATTTGAAGACAGTCTGTCAGCAGCATTCTAAGACTGAGAGCAGGATTCTAAGAGGGACTGAGAGCAGCATTGTAAGAGAGACTGAGAGCAGCAATCTAAGGCTGAGAGCAGTATTCGAAGACTGGGAGCTGCAGTCTAAGACAGACTGAGGGAAGCATGATGAGCCTGAGTATAGCATTCTAAAACAGATATAAAACATAATTCTATGACTGGGAGAAGCATTCTAAGATAGAGTGAGAGCTGCATTCTAAGAGAGACTGAGAGAAGCATTTGAACAGTCTGAGATGGGCATTCTGTGACAGACTGAGAGCTTCATAGTGACACAGACTGAGATCAGAATTCTAAGAGAGACTGTGAGCTACATTGTGACATAGACTGAGCTGTATTCTAAGGCAGACAGAGAGAAGCATGATAAGTGAGATTGAGAATAGCATCCTAAGATAGATAGAGAATTTTAAGGCAGACTGAGGGCATCATTCTAACACAGACTTAGAGGAGCGTTCTAAAAGAGACTGAGAGGTACATTATGACATAGTCTGAGAGCCGCATTCTTAACGCAGCCTGAGAGCAGCATTTTGAGGAAGACTGAGAGCAGCATTCTAAGGCAAACTGCGAACAGCTTTCTTAGACAGACTGAGAAAAGCATACGAGGACAGTCTCAGAGCAGCATTCTAAGAGAGACAGAGATTAGCATTCCAGGACAGACTGAGAGCACCATTCAAAGACAGACATAGACCAGAATTCTAAGACTGGGAGCAGCATTCTAAGTCAGACTGAGAACAGCATGGTGAGTGAGACTAAGAGCAGCATTATAAGATACGTAGAAGAATTTTATGGCATACTGAGAGCAGCATTCTAAGACAGACAGAGAGCAGCATAGCAAGTGAGACTGAGAATAGTTTTCTAAGATAGACAGAAGAATTATATGGCAGACTAAGAGCAGCATTCTAGGACAGACTTAGAGCAGCATTCTAGGACAGACAGAGAGCAGCATTCCAGGACAGACTGAGAGCAGCACTCTAGGACAGACTGAAAGCAGCGTTCCAGGACAGACTGAGAGCAGCACTCTAGGACAGACTGAGAGCAGCACTCTAGGACAGACTGAGCGCAGCATTCCAGGACGGAGTGAGAGCAGCATTCCAGGACGGACTGAGAGCAGCATTCCAGGAAGGACTGAGTGCAGCACTCTAGGACAGACTGAGAGCAGCACTCTAGGACAGACTGAGAGCAGCACTCTAGGAAAGACTGTGGGAAGCATTCTAGGACAGACTGAGGGAAGCATTCTAGGACAGACTGAGGGAAGCATTCTAGGACAGACTGAGGGAAGCATTCTAGGACAGACTGAGGGAAGCATTTGAAGGCAGTCTAAGAGCATTATTCTAATAGAGACTGAGGGCAGCATTTTAAGACAGACTTAGAGCAGCATTCTAGTACAGACAGAGTGCAGCATTCTAGGACAGACTGAGAGCAGCATTCTAAGACAGACTTAGAGCAGCATTGTCAGACAGACTGAGAGCAGCATTCCAAGAGAGTCTGAGAGCTTCATTCTGACACAGAGCGAGATCAGAATTCTAAGAGAGACTGAGAACTGCGTTGTGACATAGACTGAGAGCAGTATTCTAAGGTAGACTGAGAGCAGCATGGAAAGTGAGATTGAGAATAGCGTTCTAAGATTGATAGTGAATTTTTAAGCAGACTGAGAGTGTCATTCTAACACAGAGTTAGAGCAGCATTCCAAGACAGATGGAGAGCTGCATTATGACATAGACTGAGGTCAGAATTCTAAGACACACTGAGAGCAGCATGGTAAGTGAGATTGAGAAGAGCGTTCTAAGATTGATAGAGAATTTTTAAGCAGACTGAGAGTGTCATTCTAACACAGAGTTAGAGCAGCATTCTAAGACAGATGGAGAGCTGCATTATGACATAGACTGACAGCAGAATTCTAAGACAGAATGAGAACTGCATTGTGACATTGAGAGCAGAATTGTTAGACGCATTGAGAGCAGCATGGTGAGATTGAGAACAGCATTCTAAGATTGATAGAGAATTTTTAGGCAGAGTGAGAGTATCATTCTAACACAGAGTGAGAGCAGTATTCTAAGACGGTCTGTGAGCAGCTTTCTGGTACAGACTGAGAGCAGCATTCTAGTACAGACAGAGTGCAGCATTCTAGGACAGACTGAGAGCAGCATTCTAGGACAGACTTAGAGTAGCATTGTTGGACAGACAGAGAGGAGCGTTCCAAGGTCGACTGAGAGCTTCATTGTGACACAGACTGAGATCAGAATTCTAAGAGACTGAGAACGGCATTGTGACATAGACTGAGAGCAGTATTCTAAGGTAGACTGCGAGCAGCATGGTAAGTGAGCTTCGGAAGAGCGTTTTAAGATTGATAGAGAATTTTTAGGCAGACTGAGAGTATCATTCTAAAGCAAACTGAGAGGAGCCTTCTAAGGCAGAGTGAGAGCAGCATTCTGAGACAGACTGACAGCAGCATTCTAGTACAGAGTGCAGCATTCTAGGACAGACTGAGAGCGGCATTCTAAGACTGACATAGTGTAACATTGTAGGACAGACAGCAGCGTTCTAAGGCAGACTGAGAGCAGCATTCTAGGACAGACAGAGTGCCGCGTTCCAAGACAGACTGAGAGCTTCATTGTGACACAGACTGAGATCAGAATTCTAAGAGAGACTGAGAGCTGCATTGTGACATAGGTTGAGCAGTATTCTAAGGCAGACTGCGAGGAGCATTCTAGGACAGACAGAGAGCAGCATTTTAGGACAGACTCAGAGCAGCATTTTAGGACAGACTGAGAGCAGCATTCTAAGACAAACTGAGAGCAGCGTTCCAAGACAGACTGAGAGCTGCATTGTGACATAGACTGACAGCAGAATTCTAAGGCAGAATGAGAACTGCATTGTAACATATACTGAGTGCAGTATTCCAGGACAGCCTGAGAGCAGCATTCCAGGACAGCCTGAGAGCAGCATTCCAGGACAGCCTGAGAGCAGCATTCCAGGACAGACTGAGAGCAGCATTCCAGGACAAACTGAGAGCAGCATTGTCGGACAGACTGAGAGCAGCATTGTCGGACAGACAGAGAACAGCATTCTAAGACAGACTGAGTGCAGCGTTCCATGACAGACTGAGAGCAGCATTCTAAGACAGACTGAGAGCAGCATTCTAAGACAGACAGAACAGAATTCTAAGCCTGGGAGCAGCATTCTAAGGTAGACTGACAGCGTTCTAAGACTGAGAGCAGCATGGTAAGTGGGACTGAGAGTCGCATTTGAAGACAGACTGAGAGCAGCATTCTAAGACAGACATAGTCATAACTCAAAGACTGGGAGCAGCATTCTAAGATAGACTGCGAGCAGCATGATAAGTGAGACTGAGAATAGCATTCTAGGATAGATAGAAGAATTTTATGGCAGACTGAGAGCAGCATTCTGAGACAGAGTGCAGCATCCTAAGACAGACAGAGAGCAGCATTCGAAGACAGACTGGGAGCAGCTTTCATAGACAGACTGAAAGAAGCATTTGAAGACAGTCTGTCAGCAGCATTCTAAGACTGAGAGCAGGATTCTAAGAGGGACTGAGAGCAGCATTGTAAGAGAGACTGAGAGCAGCAATCTAAGGCTGAGAGCAGTATTCGAAGACTGGGAGCTGCAGTCTAAGACAGACTGAGGGAAGCATGATGAGCCTGAGTATAGCATTCTAAAACAGATATAAAACATAATTCTATGACTGGGAGAAGCATTCTAAGATAGAGTGAGAGCTGCATTCTAAGAGAGACTGAGAGAAGCATTTGAACAGTCTGAGATGGGCATTCTGTGACAGACTGAGAGCTTCATAGTGACACAGACTGAGATCAGAATTCTAAGAGAGACTGTGAGCTACATTGTGACATAGACTGAGCTGTATTCTAAGGCAGACAGAGAGAAGCATGATAAGTGAGATTGAGAATAGCATCCTAAGATAGATAGAGAATTTTAAGGCAGACTGAGGGCATCATTCTAACACAGACTTAGAGGAGCGTTCTAAAAGAGACTGAGAGGTACATTATGACATAGTCTGAGAGCCGCATTCTTAACGCAGCCTGAGAGCAGCATTTTGAGGAAGACTGAGAGCAGCATTCTAAGGCAAACTGCGAACAGCTTTCTTAGACAGACTGAGAAAAGCATACGAGGACAGTCTCAGAGCAGCATTCTAAGAGAGACAGAGATTAGCATTCCAGGACAGACTGAGAGCACCATTCAAAGACAGACATAGACCAGAATTCTAAGACTGGGAGCAGCATTCTAAGTCAGACTGAGAACAGCATGGTGAGTGAGACTAAGAGCAGCATTATAAGATACGTAGAAGAATTTTATGGCATACTGAGAGCAGCATTCTAAGACAGACAGAGAGCAGCATAGCAAGTGAGACTGAGAATAGTTTTCTAAGATAGACAGAAGAATTATATGGCAGACTAAGAGCAGCATTCTAGGACAGACTTAGAGCAGCATTCTAGGACAGACAGAGAGCAGCATTCCAGGACAGACTGAGAGCAGCACTCTAGGACAGACTGAAAGCAGCGTTCCAGGACAGACTGAGAGCAGCACTCTAGGACAGACTGAGAGCAGCACTCTAGGACAGACTGAGCGCAGCATTCCAGGACGGAGTGAGAGCAGCATTCCAGGACGGACTGAGAGCAGCATTCCAGGAAGGACTGAGTGCAGCACTCTAGGACAGACTGAGAGCAGCACTCTAGGACAGACTGAGAGCAGCACTCTAGGAAAGACTGTGGGAAGCATTCTAGGACAGACTGAGGGAAGCATTCTAGGACAGACTGAGGGAAGCATTCTAGGACAGACTGAGGGAAGCATTCTAGGACAGACTGAGGGAAGCATTTGAAGGCAGTCTAAGAGCATTATTCTAATAGAGACTGAGGGCAGCATTTTAAGACAGACTTAGAGCAGCATTCTAGTACAGACAGAGTGCAGCATTCTAGGACAGACTGAGAGCAGCATTCTAAGACAGACTTAGAGCAGCATTGTCAGACAGACTGAGAGCAGCATTCCAAGAGAGTCTGAGAGCTTCATTCTGACACAGAGCGAGATCAGAATTCTAAGAGAGACTGAGAACTGCGTTGTGACATAGACTGAGAGCAGTATTCTAAGGTAGACTGAGAGCAGCATGGAAAGTGAGATTGAGAATAGCGTTCTAAGATTGATAGTGAATTTTTAAGCAGACTGAGAGTGTCATTCTAACACAGAGTTAGAGCAGCATTCCAAGACAGATGGAGAGCTGCATTATGACATAGACTGAGGTCAGAATTCTAAGACACACTGAGAGCAGCATGGTAAGTGAGATTGAGAAGAGCGTTCTAAGATTGATAGAGAATTTTTAAGCAGACTGAGAGTGTCATTCTAACACAGAGTTAGAGCAGCATTCTAAGACAGATGGAGAGCTGCATTATGACATAGACTGACAGCAGAATTCTAAGACAGAATGAGAACTGCATTGTGACATTGAGAGCAGAATTGTTAGACGCATTGAGAGCAGCATGGTGAGATTGAGAACAGCATTCTAAGATTGATAGAGAATTTTTAGGCAGAGTGAGAGTATCATTCTAACACAGAGTGAGAGCAGTATTCTAAGACGGTCTGTGAGCAGCTTTCTGGTACAGACTGAGAGCAGCATTCTAGTACAGACAGAGTGCAGCATTCTAGGACAGACTGAGAGCAGCATTCTAGGACAGACTTAGAGTAGCATTGTTGGACAGACAGAGAGGAGCGTTCCAAGGTCGACTGAGAGCTTCATTGTGACACAGACTGAGATCAGAATTCTAAGAGACTGAGAACGGCATTGTGACATAGACTGAGAGCAGTATTCTAAGGTAGACTGCGAGCAGCATGGTAAGTGAGCTTCGGAAGAGCGTTTTAAGATTGATAGAGAATTTTTAGGCAGACTGAGAGTATCATTCTAAAGCAAACTGAGAGGAGCCTTCTAAGGCAGAGTGAGAGCAGCATTCTGAGACAGACTGACAGCAGCATTCTAGTACAGAGTGCAGCATTCTAGGACAGACTGAGAGCGGCATTCTAAGACTGACATAGTGTAACATTGTAGGACAGACAGCAGCGTTCTAAGGCAGACTGAGAGCAGCATTCTAGGACAGACAGAGTGCCGCGTTCCAAGACAGACTGAGAGCTTCATTGTGACACAGACTGAGATCAGAATTCTAAGAGAGACTGAGAGCTGCATTGTGACATAGGTTGAGCAGTATTCTAAGGCAGACTGCGAGGAGCATTCTAGGACAGACAGAGAGCAGCATTTTAGGACAGACTCAGAGCAGCATTTTAGGACAGACTGAGAGCAGCATTCTAAGACAAACTGAGAGCAGCGTTCCAAGACAGACTGAGAGCTGCATTGTGACATAGACTGACAGCAGAATTCTAAGGCAGAATGAGAACTGCATTGTAACATATACTGAGTGCAGTATTCCAGGACAGCCTGAGAGCAGCATTCCAGGACAGCCTGAGAGCAGCATTCCAGGACAGCCTGAGAGCAGCATTCCAGGACAGACTGAGAGCAGCATTCCAGGACAAACTGAGAGCAGCATTGTCGGACAGACTGAGAGCAGCATTGTCGGACAGACAGAGAACAGCATTCTAAGACAGACTGAGTGCAGCGTTCCATGACAGACTGAGAGCAGCATTCTAAGACAGACTGAGAGCAGCATTCTAAGACAGACAGAACAGAATTCTAAGCCTGGGAGCAGCATTCTAAGGTAGACTGACAGCGTTCTAAGACTGAGAGCAGCATGGTAAGTGGGACTGAGAGTCGCATTTGAAGACAGACTGAGAGCAGCATTCTAAGACAGACATAGTCATAACTCAAAGACTGGGAGCAGCATTCTAAGATAGACTGCGAGCAGCATGATAAGTGAGACTGAGAATAGCATTCTAGGATAGATAGAAGAATTTTATGGCAGACTGAGAGCAGCATTCTGAGACAGAGTGCAGCATCCTAAGACAGACAGAGAGCAGCATTCGAAGACAGACTGGGAGCAGCTTTCATAGACAGACTGAAAGAAGCATTTGAAGACAGTCTGTCAGCAGCATTCTAAGACTGAGAGCAGGATTCTAAGAGGGACTGAGAGCAGCATTGTAAGAGAGACTGAGAGCAGCAATCTAAGGCTGAGAGCAGTATTCGAAGACTGGGAGCTGCAGTCTAAGACAGACTGAGGGAAGCATGATGAGCCTGAGTATAGCATTCTAAAACAGATATAAAACATAATTCTATGACTGGGAGAAGCATTCTAAGATAGAGTGAGAGCTGCATTCTAAGAGAGACTGAGAGAAGCATTTGAACAGTCTGAGATGGGCATTCTGTGACAGACTGAGAGCTTCATAGTGACACAGACTGAGATCAGAATTCTAAGAGAGACTGTGAGCTACATTGTGACATAGACTGAGCTGTATTCTAAGGCAGACAGAGAGAAGCATGATAAGTGAGATTGAGAATAGCATCCTAAGATAGATAGAGAATTTTAAGGCAGACTGAGGGCATCATTCTAACACAGACTTAGAGGAGCGTTCTAAAAGAGACTGAGAGGTACATTATGACATAGTCTGAGAGCCGCATTCTTAACGCAGCCTGAGAGCAGCATTTTGAGGAAGACTGAGAGCAGCATTCTAAGGCAAACTGCGAACAGCTTTCTTAGACAGACTGAGAAAAGCATACGAGGACAGTCTCAGAGCAGCATTCTAAGAGAGACAGAGATTAGCATTCCAGGACAGACTGAGAGCACCATTCAAAGACAGACATAGACCAGAATTCTAAGACTGGGAGCAGCATTCTAAGTCAGACTGAGAACAGCATGGTGAGTGAGACTAAGAGCAGCATTATAAGATACGTAGAAGAATTTTATGGCATACTGAGAGCAGCATTCTAAGACAGACAGAGAGCAGCATAGCAAGTGAGACTGAGAATAGTTTTCTAAGATAGACAGAAGAATTATATGGCAGACTAAGAGCAGCATTCTAGGACAGACTTAGAGCAGCATTCTAGGACAGACAGAGAGCAGCATTCCAGGACAGACTGAGAGCAGCACTCTAGGACAGACTGAAAGCAGCGTTCCAGGACAGACTGAGAGCAGCACTCTAGGACAGACTGAGAGCAGCACTCTAGGACAGACTGAGCGCAGCATTCCAGGACGGAGTGAGAGCAGCATTCCAGGACGGACTGAGAGCAGCATTCCAGGAAGGACTGAGTGCAGCACTCTAGGACAGACTGAGAGCAGCACTCTAGGACAGACTGAGAGCAGCACTCTAGGAAAGACTGTGGGAAGCATTCTAGGACAGACTGAGGGAAGCATTCTAGGACAGACTGAGGGAAGCATTCTAGGACAGACTGAGGGAAGCATTCTAGGACAGACTGAGGGAAGCATTTGAAGGCAGTCTAAGAGCATTATTCTAATAGAGACTGAGGGCAGCATTTTAAGACAGACTTAGAGCAGCATTCTAGTACAGACAGAGTGCAGCATTCTAGGACAGACTGAGAGCAGCATTCTAAGACAGACTTAGAGCAGCATTGTCAGACAGACTGAGAGCAGCATTCCAAGAGAGTCTGAGAGCTTCATTCTGACACAGAGCGAGATCAGAATTCTAAGAGAGACTGAGAACTGCGTTGTGACATAGACTGAGAGCAGTATTCTAAGGTAGACTGAGAGCAGCATGGAAAGTGAGATTGAGAATAGCGTTCTAAGATTGATAGTGAATTTTTAAGCAGACTGAGAGTGTCATTCTAACACAGAGTTAGAGCAGCATTCCAAGACAGATGGAGAGCTGCATTATGACATAGACTGAGGTCAGAATTCTAAGACACACTGAGAGCAGCATGGTAAGTGAGATTGAGAAGAGCGTTCTAAGATTGATAGAGAATTTTTAAGCAGACTGAGAGTGTCATTCTAACACAGAGTTAGAGCAGCATTCTAAGACAGATGGAGAGCTGCATTATGACATAGACTGACAGCAGAATTCTAAGACAGAATGAGAACTGCATTGTGACATTGAGAGCAGAATTGTTAGACGCATTGAGAGCAGCATGGTGAGATTGAGAACAGCATTCTAAGATTGATAGAGAATTTTTAGGCAGAGTGAGAGTATCAT
Organism: Myiopsitta monachus; assembly: GCA_017639245.1. Taxonomy (NCBI): domain Eukaryota; kingdom Metazoa; phylum Chordata; class Aves; order Psittaciformes; family Psittacidae; genus Myiopsitta; species Myiopsitta monachus. Next base: position 1,444 of record JAESHU010000259.1, on the reverse strand, counting down.
TCTAACACAGAGTGAGAGCAGTATTCTAAGACGGTCTGTGAGCAGCTTTCTGGTACAGACTGAGAGCAGCATTCTAGTACAGACAGAGTGCAGCATTCTAGGACAGACTGAGAGCAGCATTCTAGGACAGACTTAGAGTAGCATTGTTGGACAGACAGAGAGGAGCGTTCCAAGGTCGACTGAGAGCTTCATTGTGACACAGACTGAGATCAGAATTCTAAGAGACTGAGAACGGCATTGTGACATAGACTGAGAGCAGTATTCTAAGGTAGACTGCGAGCAGCATGGTAAGTGAGCTTCGGAAGAGCGTTTTAAGATTGATAGAGAATTTTTAGGCAGACTGAGAGTATCATTCTAAAGCAAACTGAGAGGAGCCTTCTAAGGCAGAGTGAGAGCAGCATTCTGAGACAGACTGACAGCAGCATTCTAGTACAGAGTGCAGCATTCTAGGACAGACTGAGAGCGGCATTCTAAGACTGACATAGTGTAACATTGTAGGACAGACAGCAGCGTTCTAAGGCAGACTGAGAGCAGCATTCTAGGACAGACAGAGTGCCGCGTTCCAAGACAGACTGAGAGCTTCATTGTGACACAGACTGAGATCAGAATTCTAAGAGAGACTGAGAGCTGCATTGTGACATAGGTTGAGCAGTATTCTAAGGCAGACTGCGAGGAGCATTCTAGGACAGACAGAGAGCAGCATTTTAGGACAGACTCAGAGCAGCATTTTAGGACAGACTGAGAGCAGCATTCTAAGACAAACTGAGAGCAGCGTTCCAAGACAGACTGAGAGCTGCATTGTGACATAGACTGACAGCAGAATTCTAAGGCAGAATGAGAACTGCATTGTAACATATACTGAGTGCAGTATTCCAGGACAGCCTGAGAGCAGCATTCCAGGACAGCCTGAGAGCAGCATTCCAGGACAGCCTGAGAGCAGCATTCCAGGACAGACTGAGAGCAGCATTCCAGGACAAACTGAGAGCAGCATTGTCGGACAGACTGAGAGCAGCATTGTCGGACAGACAGAGAACAGCATTCTAAGACAGACTGAGTGCAGCGTTCCATGACAGACTGAGAGCAGCATTCTAAGACAGACTGAGAGCAGCATTCTAAGACAGACAGAACAGAATTCTAAGCCTGGGAGCAGCATTCTAAGGTAGACTGACAGCGTTCTAAGACTGAGAGCAGCATGGTAAGTGGGACTGAGAGTCGCATTTGAAGACAGACTGAGAGCAGCATTCTAAGACAGACATAGTCATAACTCAAAGACTGGGAGCAGCATTCTAAGATAGACTGCGAGCAGCATGATAAGTGAGACTGAGAATAGCATTCTAGGATAGATAGAAGAATTTTATGGCAGACTGAGAGCAGCATTCTGAGACAGAGTGCAGCATCCTAAGACAGACAGAGAGCAGCATTCGAAGACAGACTGGGAGCAGCT
>JAESHU010000229.1:0-37623 GCA_017639245.1 Myiopsitta monachus | reverse complement strand
TCCTGAAGGCAAGTTGGGATGCAAAAAATGCTAAGCCTCTCCTCCCAGAGATGAGGAGGCAGGAGTGAAGGGTGCAGCTGGACCTTTTCTGCTCGCAGCAGCAACCTTCGGAACGGTGAATCTCTGTACCACTCCATGCTTTCCTTCCGAAAGTCCGAGTACATATGTGGGTCGCTCTCCGGGCCACTCTGAAGCAGTTTCCCATACACGAATTTTTGGTTTCGGAACCCGCAGAAAAATAGCAGTGTCCGAAAGATGCTGCTCCCTCTCTGAAGCAGACTCCACGCATTGAGAGGTGCAACCTAAACCTCATCTACTTTCATGTGAAAAGGCCCTGGAGAACTTCGGTGTTCCTGCTAACAGCTTTCCTGAAGGCAAGTTGGGATGCAAAAAATGCTAAGACTCTCCTCCCAGAGATGAGGAGGCAGGAGTGAATTGTGCTGCTGGACCTCTTCTGCTCGTAGCAGCAACCTTCGGAATGGTGAATCTCTGTACCACTCCATGCTTTCCGTCCGAAAGTCCGAGTACATACGTGGGTCGCTCTCCGGGCCATGCTGAAGCAGTTTCCCATACACGAATTTTTGGTTTCGGAACCCGCAGAAAAATAGCAGTGTCCGAAAGACGCTTCTCCCTCTCTGAAGCTGACACTATGCATTGGAGCTGTGAAACCTTCATTTTAGGCACTTAGTGTTCTTTCACTTGAAATTACAATTGAGTATTCGTGGCGCCTGCTAACAGCTTTCCTGAAGCCGAGCTGAGAGGCACGAATGATTGGCCTGTGCTCCCAGAGATGAGAAGCCAGGAGTGAAGGGTGTTGCTGGACCTCTTCTGCCCACACCAACATTTCGAATAGCGTCACAAGTGTTGCGGTCACTCCTCGCCGTCTCATCTCAAGAAAGTCGATGTGTTGGTCCTTCTGCTATGGATTCTGAGGCTGTTTGACACGCACGAGTGATTGGATCTACTCACGGAGACGAATAGCAGTGCCGGAAAGATGCTGGTCCCTCTTTGAAGCTGACTCTACGCATTGAGAGGTGCAATCTACTTTTCAACAACCTCATGTTCTTCATCTGCAAAGGCCCTGGAGTACTTCGGTGGTCCCTGCTAACAGCTTTTCTGAAGGCAAGTTGGGATGCAAAAAAATGCTAAGCCTCTTCTTCCAGAGATGAGGAGCCAGGAGTGAAGGGTGCTCCTGGACCTCTTCTGCGCGTAGCAGCAACCTTCGAAAAGTTGATACTTTGTGATACTCCATGCTTTCCGTCCGAAAGTCCGAGTACGTGCGTGAGTCGCTCTCCGGGCCACTCTGAAGCAGTTTCTCTACCACGAATTTTTGGTTCCGGAACCCGCAGAAAAATAGTAGTGTCCGAAAGACGCTGCTCCCTCTCTGAAGCTGACTCTACGCATTGAAGGGGTGCAATCTACTTTTCAACAACCTCATGTTCTTTCATGTGAAAAGGCCCTGGAGTACTTCGGTGGTCCCTGCTAACAGCTTTCCTGAAGGCAAGTTGGGATGCAAAAAATGCTAAGCCTCTGCTCCCAGAGATGAGGAGCCAGGAGTGAAGGGTGCTGCTGGACCTCTTCTGCCCACAGCAACATTTCAAATGGCGTCACAAGTGTTGCTGTCACTCCTCGCCTTCTCATCTCAAAAAAGTCCATGTTTTGGTCGTGCTCCTGTCGATTCTGAAGCTGTTTGTCACGCACGAGTGATTGGCCTCTACTCCCGGAGACGAATAGCAGTGTCGGAAAGATGCTGCTCCCTCTCTGAAGCTGACTCTACGCATTGATGCGGTGCATCCTACATTTCATGCACTCCGTTTTATCTCATCTGAAAGGCCACTTGAGTGTATCTTTGGTGCTTGATAACAGTTTTCCTGAAGCCGAGTTGTGATGCACGAATGATTGGCCTCTGCGCCAACAGATGAGGAGCCAGGATTGAAGGGAGCTACTGGACCTCTTTGCACGCAGTAAGCTTTGCAACAGTGCCACCTCCAATGCAGTTGCTCCTTCCTTTTTTACGTCAAAGTCCTTTTGAATTCACCTGTGATGATTCACCTCCCAGTCGTCCTGAGGCCGAGTATGTAGGTCACGAATGATTGGCCTCTGCTACCACAGAGGAAGAGCCAGGACTGAAATGTGCTGCTGGACCTCTTCTGCACACTGTAATCTTTGCAAGACCGCCACCTGCATTGCATTCACTTCTTGCTTTCATATCATAAGGTCTATCTGAATAGACCTGTGCTACCCAGTCCCAGGCGTCCTGAAGCGGAGTATGCTGTGCACGAATGATCGGCCTCTGTTCCCTCAGACGAAGTGCCAAGACTGAATGGTCCTGGTGGACCTTTTCTGCCCACAGCAACATTTCGAAAGGCGCCACAAATGTTGCTGTCACTCCTTGCATTCTGATCTGAAAGTCCATATGTTGGTCACTCAACTGGCCATTCTGAGGCTGTTTGTCACGCACAACTCATTGGCTTCGGCTCTCGCTGAAAAATAGCAGTGTCGGAAAGATGCTGCTCCCTCTCTAAAGCTGTGCAACCTACATTTCAGGTACACAGTGTTCTTTCATTTGAAAGGCCACTTGAGTACGTCGGTGTTGCCTGCTAACAGCTTTCCTGAAGCCGAGTTGTGAGGCACGAATGATAAGCCTCTGCTCCCACAGATGAAGAGCCAGGAGTGAAGGCTGCTGCTGGACCTCTTCTGCCCACAGCAACCTTTCGAACGGTGATACTTGATTTAGTACCACTCCTTGCTTTCTCGTTCTGAAGTCTATGAGTACATATGTGGGTCGCCCTCCCTGCCATTTTGAAGGTGTTTGTCACACACGACTTTTTGGCTTCGGCTCAGGCAGAAAAATAGCAGCCCTGTTGGGACTGGGAGTTTGAGGGCAGCCATATTGGTGAGGCACCCTTGTCGTGACGGAACCTGCGCCATCTTGAGTGCAGCTCCCAGGGGCAGCCATTTTGGTGAGGCGCCATTGTCACCAATGAACAGGCGCCATCTTGAGTGCAGCTCCCGGGGGCGGCCATATTGGTGAGGTGCCTTTGGCGCCATTGTTTACCCGCCATTTTTCCATATTGAGGCCAGCCCCTCCCTCCTGCCAACTCATGCCCTCCCCCATCATGGCTGCCGCGTTGCCGTGGTAACGGCAGCACCGCACCTGCGCCGCCACCATTTTGCCTTCCAAGATGGCGCTGGGGAAGCCTCTGCTCTCATCCTGTTCCCTCCTGCAGGGGGTTGCAGCGCTTGGGACACGGCCGTGCCCCTGCTCGGCATCACAGCCCCCCTCCTCCGGGAGCCGGCGTCGCTGCTTCCTGGGGCCGGCATCCATCTCCAGCATGGCACCACCATCCTGGCATTCAAGGTACGGACACTGGGGGATAGGGAGACACATAGGGAGCCATAGAGAGACACTGGGGGTGCTGCAATCCACAGAGACCTCATAGAAACTCCATAGGGACACACATGGGGGTGGTGAGGTGGTGGACATAGAGACATATAGGGACCAGTAGAGAGACAATGGTGAGGCTGCGACCCATAGAGACTCCATAGAAACTCCTGAGGGAGACATTTGGGCAATGGGGTGGTTTGGACATAGAGACATATAGGGACCCATAGAGAGACATTGTGGGGGGCTGGAACCCCTTTGAGCCGCCATAGAATCCTTATAGGGAAAAACTAGGTGTGGGGGGTATTGTCAAAGAGACACAAAGGTACCCCTAGAGAAACATTGGGGGGGTCTGTGATCCATAGAGACCCCATAGAAACTCCATATGGAGATGCTGGGTGGGGGTATTGACAAAGAGGCACAAAGGGACCCATAGAGAGACACTGAGGGGGGTCTGGGACCCCTTAGAGACCTCCTCGGGACTCCATAGGGACATACAGGGGAGATTATGGACATGGAGATGCATAGGGACCCATAGTGAGACACTCGGGGGGGCTGCGACCCAGAGATACCCCAGAGAAACTCTATAGGGACACATTATGTGGGATGGATATAGAGACACATAGGGACCCATAGGGAGACATTGGGGGTGCTGGTACCCCTTACAGACCCCATAGAAACTCCATAGGTACACACTGTGTGGGATTGTATGGACATAGCGACACATAGGGACCCATAGAGAGACACTGGTAGGGGCTGCGACCCATAGAGACCCCATAGAAACTCCATAAAGACACACTTGTTTGGGGTATGGACAGAGGGGCATATAGGGATCCATAGAGAAACACCACGGGGGGCTGGGACCCATAGAGGCCCCATAGAAATTCCATTGAGAGACACTGGAGGGGGGAATGGGCATAGAGACACTTAGGGACCCATAGAAAGACATTGGGGGAGCTGCGCCCCGTAGAGCACCCATAGAAACTGCATAGGGGCACACTGGGTGGGGCATTGACATAGAGACACATAGGGACCCTTAGAGAAACATTGAGGGCGTTCGGGCCCATAGAGGCCCCATAGAAGCTCCGTAGAGACACATTGGGGGGGGGGGTATGGAGACAGAGACCCATAGGGACCCATAGAGAGACATTGGATGGAGGGCTGGGACCAATAGAGCATCATAGAACCTCGATAGGGACACATGGGACGGTTGAACATGGAGATACATAGGGACCCACAGAGAGACACTGCGGGGGCTTGGACCCATAGAGACCCCATAGAAACTCTATAGGGAGACACTGGGGGGGGGGAATTGTCATAGAGACATATAGGGACCCATAGAGAGACATATAGACATAGAGGGGGCTGGGACACATAGAGATGCCATAGAAACTCCACTGGGAGACATTGGGAGGGTTGCGACCAATAGAGCCCCCAAAGAAACTACATAGAGACACGATGGGTGGGGGTATGGACATAGAGACACATAGAAAACTGTAGAGAGATACTAGGGGGTGCTGGGACCCATACAGCCCGCATAGGAGCTGCATAGGGACACACAGGGGGGAGGTTTGGACATAAAGACACGTAGGGACCCATAGAGAGAGACAGGGGGGTTGGGACCCATAGAGCTCCCATAGAACCTCCATAGCACAGACCAACTTCTCCAGGCACAGACCAAATATCTAATCAGAGATTAAATTCTCCAGACACAGACTACGTTCTGCAGTCACAGAGTAAACTCTCCTGTCACAGATTCATTTGTCCAACCACACGTTAAATTCTCCAGTCACAAACTAAATTCTCCACTCACAGAAGAAATGCCCCAGGCACAGAAGAAATGCCCCAGGCACAGGCTAAGTGCCCCAGGCACAGGCTAAGTGCCCCAGGCACAGGCTAAGTGCCCCAGGCACAGGCTAAGTGCTCCAGGCACAGGCTAAATGCCCCAGGCACAGGCTAAATGCCCCAGGCACAGGCTAAATGCCCCAGGCACAGACTAAATTCCCCAGGCACAGACTAAATTCCCCAGGCACAGACTAAATTCCCCAGGCACAGACTAAATTCCCCAGGCACAGACTAAATTCCCCAGGCACAGACTAAATTCCCCAGGCACAGACTAAATTCCCCAGGCACAGACTAAATTCCCCAGGCACAGACTAAATTCCCCAGGCACAGACTAAATTCCCCAGGCACAGACTAGATTCTCCAGGCGCAGACTAGATTCCCCAGGCGCAGGCCAAAATCACTAATCAGAGATTAGATTCTCCAAGCACAGACTAATTTCTCCAGGCACAGACCAAAATCTCTAATCAGAGATTAAATTCTCCAGACACAGACTACGTTCTCCAGGCACAGAGTAAACTCTCCTGTCACAGATTAATTTCTGCAACCACACATTAAATTCTCCAGTCAGAAACTAAATTCTCCAGTCACTGTGTAAATTCCCAAGTCACAGAATAATTTCTCCAGTCACAGAATAAATTCTTCAGTCACTGAAAGACTTCTACCATCTTAGACTAAATTCACCAAACACATGAAAATCTCTAAGCACAGATTAAATTCTTAAATCGCGGAGTAAATTCTCCACTCACTGAGTAAATTCCCAAGTCACAGAATAAATTCCCGTGTCACAGAATAAATTCCACACTCGCAGACTAAATTCTCCTCTCACTGATTATCTGTTCTGTAATATAATTATATATTATTATAATTATATAATTATAATATATAATTAATATGATATCTAATAAATAATATTAACCTATTCTCCATTCACAGGCTAAATTCCCCAGTCACAAAGTAAATTCTCAGATCAATAATTATATTCTCCTGTCACAGAATAAATACTCCAGTCACTGAAAGACTTCTACTATCTTAGACAAAGTTCGCCAAACACATCAAAATTTCTAAGCACAGATTATATTCTTAAATCACAGACTAAACTCTCCACGCACTCAGTAAATTCCTCAGTCACTGACTAATTTCCCAAGTCACAGAACAAATTCCCATGTCACAGAATAAACTCCACACTCACAGACTAAATTCTCCCCTTACAGACATATTCTCCAGGCACCGGCTAAATGCCCCAGCCACCGGCTAAATGCCCCAGCCACCGGCTAAATGCCCCAGGCACAGCATATAATCTCCAAGCACAGTCTAAATTCTCCAGGCACTGGCTAAATTCTCTGATCAATAACTACATTCTCCTGCCACAGAATAAATTCTCCAGTCACTGAAACACTTCTACCATCTTCGACTAAATTCACCAAACACATGCAAATCTCTAAGCACGGATTAAATTCTTAAATCACGGACTAAACTCTCCACCCACTCAGTAAATTTCCCAGTCAAAAGCTAAATTCCCAAGTCACAGAAGAAATTCCCCTCTGACAGAATAAATTCCAAAGGCACAGACCAACTTCTCCTGGCACAGACCAAAATCTCTAATCAGAGATTAAATTCTCCAGACACAGGCTACGTTCTGCAGTCACAGAGTAAACTCTCCTGTCACAGATTAATTACTGCAACCACACATTAAATTCTGCAGTCACAAACTAAATTCTCCACTCACAGAAGAAATTCTCCAGTCACAAACTACATTCTCCACGCACAGAAGAAATGCCCCAGGCACAGGCTAAATGCCCCAGGCACAGACCAAAATCTCTAATCAGAAATTAAATTCTCCAGACACAGACTACGTTCTCCAGTCACAAAGGAAACTCTCCTGTCACAGTAAATTACTCCAACCACACATTATATTCTCCAGTCACAAACTAAATTCTCCAGTCACTGGAAGACTTTCAGCATCTTAGACTATATTCACCAAACACATGAAAATCTCTAAGCACAGATTAAGTTCTTAAATCACGGAGTGAATTCCCCAGGCACAGACTAAATTCTCTAGTAACAGAATAAATTATCGAGTCATAGACTACATTCTCCAGTCACATAATAAATTATCGAGTCAAAGACTCAATTCTCCAGTCACACAATAAACTCCTATCATACAGCAAATTCCACAGTCAGAATAAATGCCCCACTCACTGACTAAATTCTCCAGTCACAGGCTTAATTTTGCCAGGCACAGACTAAATTCCCCAGGCACAGACTAAATTCCCCAGGCACAGACTAAATTCCCCAGGCACAGACTAAATTCCCCAGGCACAGACTAAATTCCCCAGGCACAGACTAAATTCCCCAGGCACAGACTAAATTCCCCAGGCACAGACTAAATTCCCCAGGCACAGACTAAATTCCCCAGGCACAGCATATAATCTCCAGGCACAGCATATAATCTCCAGGCACAGCATATAATCTCCAGGCGCAGACTAGATTCCCCAGGCGCAGGCCAAAATCACTAATCAGAGATTAGATTCTCCAAGCACAGACTAATTTCTCCAGGCACAGACCAAAATCTCTAATCAGAGATTAAATTCTCCAGACACAGACTACGTTCTCCAGGCACAGAGTAAACTCTCCTGTCACAGATTAATTTCTGCAACCACACATTAAATTCTCCAGTCAGAAACTAAATTCTCCAGTCACTGTGTAAATTCCCAAGTCACAGAATAATTTCTCCAGTCACAGAATAAATTCTTCAGTCACTGAAAGACTTCTACCATCTTAGACTAAATTCACCAAACACATGAAAATCTCTAAGCACAGATTAAATTCTTAAATCGCGGAGTAAATTCTCCACTCACTGAGTAAATTCCCAAGTCACAGAATAAATTCCCGTGTCACAGAATAAATTCCACACTCGCAGACTAAATTCTCCTCTCACTGATTATCTGTTCTGTAATATAATTATATATTATTATAATTATATAATTATAATATATAATTAATATGATATCTAATAAATAATATTAACCTATTCTCCATTCACAGGCTAAATTCCCCAGTCACAAAGTAAATTCTCAGATCAATAATTATATTCTCCTGTCACAGAATAAATACTCCAGTCACTGAAAGACTTCTACTATCTTAGACAAAGTTCGCCAAACACATCAAAATTTCTAAGCACAGATTATATTCTTAAATCACAGACTAAACTCTCCACGCACTCAGTAAATTCCTCAGTCACTGACTAATTTCCCAAGTCACAGAACAAATTCCCATGTCACAGAATAAACTCCACACTCACAGACTAAATTCTCCCCTTACAGACATATTCTCCAGGCACCGGCTAAATGCCCCAGCCACCGGCTAAATGCCCCAGCCACTGGCTAAATGCCCCAGCCACTGGCTAAATGCCCCAGCCACCGGCTAAATGCCCCAGGCACAGCATATAATCTCCAAGCACAGTCTAAATTCTCCAGGCACTGGCTAAATTCTCTGATCAATAACTACATTCTCTTGCCACAGAATAAATTCTCCAGTCACTGAAACACTTCTACCATCTTCGACTAAATTCACCAAACACATGCAAATCTCTAAGCACGGATTAAATTCTTAAATCACGGACTAAACTCTCCACCCACTCAGTAAATTTCCCAGTCAAAAGCTAAATTCCCAAGTCACAGAAGAAATTCCCCTCTGACAGAATAAATTCCAAAGGCACAGACCAACTTCTCCTGGCACAGACCAACTTCTCCTGGCACAGACCAAAATCTCTAATCAGAGATTAAATTCTCCAGACACAGGCTACGTTCTGCAGTCACAGAGTAAACTCTCCTGTCACAGATTAATTACTGCAACCACACATTAAATTCTGCAGTCACAAACTAAATTCTCCACTCACAGAAGAAATTCTCCAGTCACAAACTACATTCTCCACGCACAGAAGAAATGCCCCAGGCACAGGCTAAATGCCCCAGGCACAGACCAAAATCTCTAATCAGAAATTAAATTCTCCAGACACAGACTACGTTCTCCAGTCACAAAGGAAACTCTCCTGTCACAGTAAATTACTCCAACCACACATTATATTCTCCAGTCACAAACTAAATTCTCCAGTCACTGGAAGACTTTCAGCATCTTAGACTATATTCACCAAACACATGAAAATCTCTAAGCACAGATTAAGTTCTTAAATCACGGAGTGAATTCCCCAGGCACAGACTAAATTCTCTAGTAACAGAATAAATTATCGAGTCATAGACTACATTCTCCAGTCACATAATAAATTATCGAGTCAAAGACTCAATTCTCCAGTCACACAATAAACTCCTATCATACAGCAAATTCCACAGTCAGAATAAATGCCCCACTCACTGACTAAATTCTCCAGTCACAGGCTTAATTTTGCCAGGCACAGACTAAATTCCCCAGGCACAGACTAAATTCCCCAGGCACAGACTAAATTCCCCAGGCACAGACTAAATTCCCCAGGCACAGACTAAATTCCCCAGGCACAGACTAAATTCCCCAGGCACAGACTAAATTCCCCAGGCACAGACTAAATTCCCCAGGCACAGCATATAATCTCCAGGCACAGACTAGATTCTCCAGGCGCAGACTAGATTCCCCAGGCGCAGGCCAAAATCACTAATCAGAGATTAGATTCTCCAAGCACAGACTAATTTCTCCAGGCACAGACCAAAATCTGTAATCAGAGATTAAATTCTCCAGGCACAGACTACGTTCTCCAGGCACGGAGTAAACTCTCCTGTCACAGATTAATTTCTGCAACCGCACATTAAATTCTCCAGTCAGAAACTAAATTCTCCAGTCACTGTGTAAATTCCCAAGTCACAGAATAATTTCTCCAGTCACAGAATAAATTCTTCAGTCACTGAAAGACTTCTACCATCTTAGACTAAATTCACCAAACACATGAAAATCTCTAAGCACAGATTAAATTCTTAAATCGCGGAGTAAATTCTCCACTCACTGAGTAAATTCCCAAGTCACAGAATAAATTCCCGTGTCACAGAATAAATTCCACACTCGCAGACTAAATTCTCCTCTCACTGATTATCTGTTCTGTAATATAATTATATATTATTATAATTATATAATTATAATATATAATTAATATGATATCTAATAAATAATATTAACCTATTCTCCATTCACAGGCTAAATTCCCCAGTCACAAAGTAAATTCTCAGATCAATAATTATATTCTCCTGTCACAGAATAAATACTCCAGTCACTGAAAGACTTCTACTATCTTAGACAAAGTTCGCCAAACACATCAAAATTTCTAAGCACAGATTATATTCTTAAATCACAGACTAAACTCTCCACGCACTCAGTAAATTCCTCAGTCACTGACTAATTTCCCAAGTCACAGAACAAATTCCCATGTCACAGAATAAACTCCACACTCACAGACTAAATTCTCCCCTTACAGACATATTCTCCAGGCACCGGCTAAATGCCCCAGCCACCGGCTAAATGCCCCAGCCACTGGCTAAATGCCCCAGCCACCGGCTAAATGCCCCAGGCACAGCATATAATCTCCAAGCACAGTCTAAATTCTCCAGGCACTGGCTAAATTCTCAGATCAATAACTACATTCTCCTGCCACAGAATAAATTCTCCAGTCACTGAAACACTTCTACCATCTTCGACTAAATTCACCAAACACATGCAAATCTCTAAGCACGGATTAAATTCTTAAATCACGGACTAAACTCTCCACCCACTCAGTAAATTTCCCAGTCAAAAGCTAAATTCCCAAGTCACAGAAGAAATTCCCCTCTGACAGAATAAATTCCAAAGGCACAGACCAACTTCTCCTGGCACAGACCAACTTCTCCTGGCACAGACCAAAATCTCTAATCAGAGATTAAATTCTCCAGACACAGGCTACGTTCTGCAGTCACAGAGTAAACTCTCCTGTCACAGATTAATTACTGCAACCACACATTAAATTCTGCAGTCACAAACTAAATTCTCCACTCACAGAAGAAATTCTCCAGTCACAAACTACATTCTCCACGCACAGAAGAAATGCCCCAGGCACAGGCTAAATGCCCCAGGCACAGACCAAAATCTCTAATCAGAAATTAAATTCTCCAGACACAGACTACGTTCTCCAGTCACAAAGGAAACTCTCCTGTCACAGTAAATTACTCCAACCACACATTATATTCTCCAGTCACAAACTAAATTCTCCAGTCACTGAAAGACTTTCAGCATCTTAGACTATATTCACCAAACACATGAAAATCTCTAAGCACAGATTAAGTTCTTAAATCACGGAGTGAATTCCCCAGGCACAGACTAAATTCTCTAGTAACAGAATAAATTATCGAGTCATAGACTACATTCTCCAGTCACATAATAAATTATCGAGTCAAAGACTCAATTCTCCAGTCACACAATAAACTCCTATCATACAGCAAATTCCAGTCAGAATAAATGCCCCACTCACTGACTAAATTCTCCAGTCACAGGCTTAATTTTGCCAGGCACAGACTAAATTCCCCAGGCACAGACTAAATTCCCCAGGCACAGACTAAATTCCCCAGGCACAGACTAAATTCCCCAGGCACAGACTAAATTCATCAGGCACAGACTAAATTCCCCAGGCACAGACTAAATTCCCCAGGCACAGACTAAATTCCCCAGGCACAGACTAAATTCCCCAGGCACAGACTAAATTCCCCAGGCACAGACTAAATTCCCCAGGCACAGACTAAATTCCCCAGGCACAGACTAAATTCCCCAGGCACAGACTAAATTCCCCAGGCACAGACTAAATTCCCCAGGCACAGACTAAATTCCCCAGGCACAGACTAGATTCTCCAGGCGCAGACTAGATTCCCCAGGCGCAGGCCAAAATCACTAATCAGAGATTAGATTCTCCAAGCACAGACTAATTTCTCCAGGCACAGACCAAAATCTCTAATCAGAGATTAAATTCTCCAGACACAGACTACGTTCTCCAGGCACGGAGTAAACTCTCCTGTCACAGATTAATTTCTGCAACCGCACATTAAATTCTCCAGTCAGAAACTAAATTCTCCAGTCACTGTGTAAATTCCCAAGTCACAGAATAATTTCTCCAGTCACAGAATAAATTCTTCAGTCACTGAAAGACTTCTACCATCTTAGACTAAATTCACCAAACACATGAAAATCTCTAAGCACAGATTAAATTCTTAAATCGCGGAGTAAATTCTCCACTCACTGAGTAAATTCCCAAGTCACAGAATAAATTCCCGTGTCACAGAATAAATTCCACACTCGCAGACTAAATTCTCCTCTCACTGATTATCTGTTCTGTAATATAATTATATATTATTATAATTATATAATTATAATATATAATTAATATGATATCTAATAAATAATATTAACCTATTCTCCATTCACAGGCTAAATTCCCCAGTCACAAAGTAAATTCTCAGATCAATAATTATATTCTCCTGTCACAGAATAAATACTCCAGTCACTGAAAGACTTCTACTATCTTAGACAAAGTTCGCCAAACACATCAAAATTTCTAAGCACAGATTATATTCTTAAATCACAGACTAAACTCTCCACGCACTCAGTAAATTCCTCAGTCACTGACTAATTTCCCAAGTCACAGAACAAACTCCCATGTCACAGAATAAACTCCACACTCACAGACTAAATTCTCCCCTTACAGACATATTCTCCAGGCACCGGCTAAATGCCCCAGCCACCGGCTAAATGCCCCAGCCACCGGCTAAATGCCCCAGCCACCGGCTAAATGCCCCAGCCACCGGCTAAATGCCCCAGCCACCAGCTAAATGCCCCAGCCACCGGCTAAATGCCCCAGGCACAGCATATAATCTCCAAGCACAGTCTAAATTCTCCAGGCACTGGCTAAATTCTCAGATCAATAACTACATTCTCCTGCCACAGAATAAATTCTCCAGTCACTGAAACACTTCTACCATCTTCGACTAAATTCACCAAACACATGCAAATCTCTAAGCACGGATTAAATTCTTAAATCACGGACTAAACTCTCCACCCACTCAGTAAATTTCCCAGTCAAAAGCTAAATTCCCAAGTCACAGAAGAAATTCCCCTCTGACAGAATAAATTCCAAAGGCACAGACCAACTTCTCCTGGCACAGACCAACTTCTCCTGGCACAGACCAAAATCTCTAATCAGAGATTAAATTCTCCAGACACAGGCTACGTTCTGCAGTCACAGAGTAAACTCTCCTGTCACAGATTAATTACTGCAACCACACATTAAATTCTGCAGTCACAAACTAAATTCTCCACTCACAGAAGAAATTCTCCAGTCACAAACTACATTCTCCACGCACAGAAGAAATGCCCCAGGCACAGGCTAAATGCCCCAGGCACAGACCAAAATCTCTAATCAGAAATTAAATTCTCCAGACACAGACTACGTTCTCCAGTCACAAAGGAAACTCTCCTGTCACAGTAAATTACTCCAACCACACATTATATTCTCCAGTCACAAACTAAATTCTCCAGTCACTGAAAGACTTTTACCATCTTAGACTATATTCACCAAACACATGAAAATCTCTAAGCACAGATTAAGTTCTTAAATCACGGAGTGAATTCCCCAGGCACAGACTAAATTCTCTAGTAACAGAATAAATTATCGAGTCATAGACTACATTCTCCAGTCACATAATAAATTATCGAGTCAAAGACTCAATTCTCCAGTCACACAATAAACTCCTATCATACAGCAAATTCCAGTCAGAATAAATGCCCCACTCACTGACTAAATTCTCCAGTCACAGGCTTAATTTTGCCAGGCACAGACTAAATTCCCCAGGCACAGACTAAATTCCCCAGGCACAGACTAAATTCCCCAGGCACAGACTAAATTCCCCAGGCACAGACTAAATTCCCCAGGCACAGACTAAATTCCCCAGGCACAGACTAAATTCCCCAGGCACAGACTAAATTCCCCAGGCACAGACTAAATTCCCCAGGCACAGACTAAATTCCCCAGGCACAGACTAAATTCCCCAGGCACAGACTAAATTCCCCAGGCACAGACTACGTTCTCCAGGCACAGACTACGTTCTCCAGGCACAGACTAAATTCCCCAGGCACAGACTAAATTCCCCAGGCACAGACTAAATTCCCCAGGCACAGACTAAATTCCCCAGGCACAGACTAAATTCCCCAGGCACAGACTAAATTCCCCAGGCACAGACTAAATTCCCCAGGCACAGACTAAATTCCCCAGGCACAGACTAAATTCCCCAGGCACAGCATATAATCTCCAGGCACAGACTAGATTCTCCAGGCGCAGACTAGATTCCCCAGGCGCAGGCCAAAATCACTAATCAGAGATTAGATTCTCCAAGCACAGACTAATTTCTCCAGGCACAGACCAAAATCTGTAATCAGAGATTAAATTCTCCAGGCACAGACTACGTTCTCCAGGCACGGAGTAAACTCTCCTGTCACAGATTAATTTCTGCAACCGCACATTAAATTCTCCAGTCAGAAACTAAATTCTCCAGTCACTGTGTAAATTCCCAAGTCACAGAATAATTTCTCCAGTCACAGAATAAATTCTTCAGTCACTGAAAGACTTCTACCATCTTAGACTAAATTCACCAAACACATGAAAATCTCTAAGCACAGATTAAATTCTTAAATCGCGGAGTAAATTCTCCACTCACTGAGTAAATTCCCAAGTCACAGAATAAATTCCCGTGTCACAGAATAAATTCCACACTCGCAGACTAAATTCTCCTCTCACTGATTATCTGTTCTGTAATATAATTATATATTATTATAATTATATAATTATAATATATAATTAATATGATATCTAATAAATAATATTAACCTATTCTCCATTCACAGGCTAAATTCCCCAGTCACAAAGTAAATTCTCAGATCAATAATTATATTCTCCTGTCACAGAATAAATACTCCAGTCACTGAAAGACTTCTATCTTAGACAAAGTTCGCCAAACACATCAAAATTTCTAAGCACAGATTATATTCTTAAATCACAGACTAAACTCTCCACGCACTCAGTAAATTCCTCAGTCACTGACTAATTTCCCAAGTCACAGAACAAATTCCCATGTCACAGAATAAACTCCACACTCACAGACTAAATTCTCCCCTTACAGACATATTCTCCAGGCACCGGCTAAATGCCCCAGCCACCGGCTAAATGCCCCAGCCACCGGCTAAATGCCCCAGCCACCGGCTAAATGCCCCAGGCACAGCATATAATCTCCAAGCACAGTCTAAATTCTCCAGGCACTGGCTAAATTCTCAGATCAATAACTACATTCTCCTGCCACAGAATAAATTCTCCAGTCACTGAAACACTTCTACCATCTTCGACTAAATTCACCAAACACATGCAAATCTCTAAGCACGGATTAAATTCTTAAATCACGGACTAAACTCTCCACCCACTCAGTAAATTTCCCAGTCAAAAGCTAAATTCCCAAGTCACAGAAGAAATTCCCCTCTGACAGAATAAATTCCAAAGGCACAGACCAACTTCTCCTGGCACAGACCAACTTCTCCTGGCACAGACCAAAATCTCTAATCAGAGATTAAATTCTCCAGACACAGGCTACGTTCTGCAGTCACAGAGTAAACTCTCCTGTCACAGATTAATTACTGCAACCACACATTAAATTCTGCAGTCACAAACTAAATTCTCCACTCACAGAAGAAATTCTCCAGTCACAAACTACATTCTCCACGCACAGAAGAAATGCCCCAGGCACAGGCTAAATGCCCCAGGCACAGACCAAAATCTCTAATCAGAAATTAAATTCTCCAGACACAGACTACGTTCTCCAGTCACAAAGGAAACTCTCCTGTCACAGTAAATTACTCCAACCACACATTATATTCTCCAGTCACAAACTAAATTCTCCAGTCACTGAAAGACTTTCAGCATCTTAGACTATATTCACCAAACACATGAAAATCTCTAAGCACAGATTAAGTTCTTAAATCACGGAGTGAATTCCCCAGGCACAGACTAAATTCTCTAGTAACAGAATAAATTATCGAGTCATAGACTACATTCTCCAGTCACATAATAAATTATCGAGTCAAAGACTCAATTCTCCAGTCACACAATAAACTCCTATCATACAGCAAATTCCAGTCAGAATAAATGCTCCACTCACTGACTAAATTCTCCAGTCACAGGCTTAATTTTGCCAGGCACAGAGTAAATAAACTAGTCACAGACTAAATTCCCCAGGCACAGACTAAATTCCCCAGGCACAGACTAAATTCCCCAGGCACAGACTAAATTCCCCAGGCACAGACTAAATTCCCCAGGCACAGACTAAATTCCCCAGGCACAGACTAAATTCCCCAGGCACAGACTAAATTCCCCAGGCACAGACTAAATTCCCCAGGCACAGACTAAATTCCCCAGGCACAGACTAAATTCCCCAGGCACAGACTAAATTCCCCAGGCACAGACTAAATTCCCCAGGCACAGCATATAATCTCCAGGCACAGACTAGATTCTCCAGGCGCAGACTAGATTCCCCAGGCGCAGGCCAAAATCACTAATCAGAGATTAGATTCTCCAAGCACAGACTAATTTCTCCAGGCACAGACCAAAATCTCTAATCAGAGATTAAATTCTCCAGACACAGACTACGTTCTCCAGGCACAGAGTAAACTCTCCTGTCACAGATTAATTTCTGCAACCGCACATTAAATTCTCCAGTCAGAAACTAAATTCTCCAGTCACTGTGTAAATTCCCAAGTCACAGAATAATTTCTCCAGTCACAGAATAAATTCTTCAGTCACTGAAAGACTTCTACCATCTTAGACTAAATTCACCAAACACATGAAAATCTCTAAGCACAGATTAAATTCTTAAATCGCGGAGTAAATTCTCCACTCACTGAGTAAATTCCCAAGTCACAGAATAAATTCCCGTGTCACAGAATAAATTCCACACTCGCAGACTAAATTCTCCTCTCACTGATTATCTGTTCTGTAATATAATTATATATTATTATAATTATATAATTATAATATATAATTAATATGATATCTAATAAATAATATTAACCTATTCTCCATTCACAGGCTAAATTCCCCAGTCACAAAGTAAATTCTCAGATCAATAATTATATTCTCCTGTCACAGAATAAATACTCCAGTCACTGAAAGACTTCTACTATCTTAGACAAAGTTCGCCAAACACATCAAAATTTCTAAGCACAGATTATATTCTTAAATCACAGACTAAACTCTCCACGCACTCAGTAAATTCCTCAGTCACTGACTAATTTCCCAAGTCACAGAACAAATTCCCATGTCACAGAATAAACTCCACACTCACAGACTAAATTCTCCCCTTACAGACATATTCTCCAGGCACCGGCTAAATGCCCCAGCCACCGGCTAAATGCCCCAGCCACCGGCTAAATGCCCCAGCCACCGGCTAAATGCCCCAGCCACCGGCTAAATGCCCCAGCCACCGGCTAAATGCCCCAGGCACAGCATATAATCTCCAAGCACAGTCTAAATTCTCCAGGCACTGGCTAAATTCTCAGATCAATAACTACATTCTCCTGCCACAGAATAAATTCTCCAGTCACTGAAACACTTCTACCATCTTCGACTAAATTCACCAAACACATGCAAATCTCTAAGCACGGATTAAATTCTTAAATCACGGACTAAACTCTCCACCCACTCAGTAAATTTCCCAGTCAAAAGCTAAATTCCCAAGTCACAGAAGAAATTCCCCTCTGACAGAATAAATTCCAAAGGCACAGACCAACTTCTCCTGGCACAGACCAACTTCTCCTGGCACAGACCAAAATCTCTAATCAGAGATTAAATTCTCCAGACACAGGCTACGTTCTGCAGTCACAGAGTAAACTCTCCTGTCACAGATTAATTACTGCAACCACACATTAAATTCTGCAGTCACAAACTAAATTCTCCACTCACAGAAGAAATTCTCCAGTCACAAACTACATTCTCCACGCACAGAAGAAATGCCCCAGGCACAGGCTAAATGCCCCAGGCACAGACCAAAATCTCTAATCAGAAATTAAATTCTCCAGACACAGACTACGTTCTCCAGTCACAAAGGAAACTCTCCTGTCACAGTAAATTACTCCAACCACACATTATATTCTCCAGTCAGAAACTAAGTTCTCCAGTCACAAACTAAATTCTCCAGTCACTGAAAGACTTTTACCATTTTAGACTATATTCACCAAACACATGAAAATCTCTAAGCACAAATTCTTAAATCACGGAGTAAATTCCCCAGGCACAGAGTAAATTCTCTAGTAACAGAATAAATTATCGAGTCATAGACTAAATTCTCCAGTAACAAAATAAACTCCTATCATACAGCAAATTCCACAGTCAGAATAAATGCCTCACTCACTGACTAAATTCTCCAGTCACAGACTGTTGCAGTGGTTCTTGCGGAAAATGAACTGTGAGCAATCCAGACAACTGACATTTGTAAAGTAGTGAGCCAAAGGCTGTGAGGCCCTACGTGGAGGTTACTTCAGTTCGCGTATGTGCAGAAAGCTTTGAGAGAGTTGGCACAGACAGTTCTTAAGAGGGATGCGTACGAAGGAACTGATAGCTTTGTACTGGAAACCACCTGCTGTTGTGGCCACAGCCTGGGAATCACTTACTCTTGTAACAACCAATCATAAAACTGTTGCTAAAGCTTGGCTAAAGAATGTAACCAATCAGATGTTATTGAATGTTCTAGTCTTCTGAGGCTTTTTCTATAAAAGACGCTGCTTGCCTGTAATCAATTGTCAACACTTGATCATATTGGTCAGAGTTCATTGTCCTTAATCTCCTGCAAATGGCGCCCGAACAGGGACTGCAGGCAGTCCAGGGGACCCTCAAATCTGCCTCCTGAAAGCTGGTCAAACGGTGAAGATCAGTGCAATTTGAGGGTGGAAGGTCCATTTGAAAGGGTTCCAGCAGCAGCAACTATCAATGACGGAGTGACACGCGTCTGTAGAACTATGGGTCCTGCAAAAGATCCACTTCAACAGGCAAGTGGTGGCCGGGGAGGAATGAGGGCTACTATAGCAGAAGATGAGATAGCAGTCCTGCAGATCCTTCAACACATCCTCTCTAAGAGAGGGATTAAATATGAAAAAGCCACCCTTAAAGGGTCGTTGCAATGGAGCAAAGATAAAGGGTTATTAAATGATGTGGATACGGCTTTGAACCCTCCACCTGGGAGGCTATAGGAGTTCGATTATGGGACACTGTCAGTAATGGTGGTAAAGCGGGAAAGGAAGCATGTAACTATTCCACGTTATGGAAGCTCATTCGTGAGATTTTGTGAGCGATGAAGTCGGAACAAGCTGCTGTAGTCTCTGCTAGTAGTGCTCTTTCCCTGTCTCCGTCAAAAAGTCCTGGTGACCCAGAAGCTGTGTCAGTTGGCGTTTCAAACCCAACAGACCATGTAAAACCACCCCTGCCAGCTTCGGCCGATCATGCGGTGAGTCCAAACCCCGACCAAAGTCATGATGATAGTCCCTCTGTGAAGGGAAATTGAGAAAAGGGGTGTGGCATGTCAGTCAACGAAAATGAGCTATCCCCCTTTACTGGCTACTCCTGGGGAGTCAGGAGCCCAGCGCCCTCCCCCTCGCCCCCCTCCCGAACCTCGCCTCTACAGCTGCAAAAACTGACGACAGGAATGAGGGCAATCCTTTTCCCTGAGCCCTGTTAATCCCGAGAAAGGGCCTACTCTCAGATCACCTGAAACCTACGGAGAAAAATGTTTTAATTGCACTTGATAATGCTGAGACTCCTGAACAGAGACTGCTGTTGCTGCTCCTGAGATTCTGACACTTGATAATTTTGATGCTGACCAGGATAGTCCTTTTGACCCCGTGCCTGTTAATCTGGAAAAAGTGCCTGATTTATATCCGTAAAGGGAGAAGCGAGACAGATGGGGGATGCAGTTATATTGTGTGTTTTCATGGTGGTATATGTGCCAGATCAAAACCTGCAGTAAGAAGGTCTCTCGTATGCTCTTATCAAAGATATTAGGCAAACAGTGATATGCAACTCATTTTACATAGTCTCTCTGTCATATTCATGTGGTAAATGTTGGCAAATATAAGTATGTTCACGTTTCTACCGAACCTTGTAGACCTTTATAGATACTGCTGGCCACTTCTTCCGATGTAGACTGGCCACCTGCGTCGGTATGAGTGTGCGTTTTGGTCAGTATAAAAGCCCAAGCCTCATGCGATGTAAGGGAGGCAGAGTCTCTGCAGGGACGCCTGCTGAGATTGAGCCTGCCACCTTGCACTGCGATGATGCCTCTCGGAGCTGGTTTTTTGTCTTCACAGGGTCATTGCACCACATTTGTACATGGGACCATGTAGTGGGAGTAATCATTATATGCATTTTGCATTTTAAATATTGTATTTGTAAGTGTGTTTGTGGGATCCCATGTGTGTGCGCTGAGGGCAGACGATTGTCTGTGTACTCATTTGTTGTCTAGTTTATGTAAAAAAAAAAAAGTTTTTTAATAGATAAGAAAGGGTTAATACAAAAGTGCTGTTGCCGGCAGGTATTTGTGGCTGCTGCTGAGTAGCTGCTGTGGAGCAGTCCTGCTTAGTGTGTTTAAGGTAACCTAGGGGTGAATCCAAGATTTGAAACAAAAACTGCTAACAGAAAAAGCAAAAGCGATAGCGCAACCACAAGCTTTACCAACCTCCACCCAAACAGCATCAGGGTGGCAGCGAAAACTTCTTATCTGTCAAAACAATGCTGCTTTTAGTGGTAATACATATGTGATTTGGAAGCATGTGGAAGTACTTCATGATGTCTATCAGAATGATAAGATTTCTTGGTTAGATGCACTTCTTACATCTTGGGGTTTTAATGGTTGGCTCACATCTCTGATAAAAGGTTTTCTGCATGATTTAGTAATGATTTTAGTAATAGTCTTGACCATAGTTATGATTGCACCTTGTATTTTGCAATATATTCGTGATATGATTGAAAAATCAGTAAAAGAGCTTTGGTGAAAAAAAAAGGGAAAGATGTGGATAATTTCTTGTTAGAGAACGGACATATGCCTGCTCTGAGTGAAAGTAACTATGCGCAGCTGGCCATGTAGCAGGGGTAGCTCCTGATTACCTTCGTGCAGCTGACCGTGTAAAAGAAGTAACTCCCGGATAGCTAATGAATCAAGAATGCAGGCCTAGAAGATAACAAGGAGCTTATTTTATAAGGAGGTTGCTAAATTGGGCTGTAAATCTTGCTTCCTTATAAAAACCACACTTTAGGTTCTCATGAAACATGTTAACCAATAGTATGCCTGTTGCTATGTTTATGTAACCAATCATAGATAGTGTATGCCATGTAGTTTGCTTCTGAAGCTGCTTCACATTCCTGTTTCATCAGAATGCCTTTGCTTTAAGGAAACTTTTTAACCTGACTTACTTCTCAAAAACTGATAACCTGAGGGAGGGGGCATATTTGTGTCTTCCTATCTACAGGTCTATGGCGGCTACCTGCAAAGTTTGTCAAGCCTTGCCATGAGCTGGACAGACGACTGGAAAAGCCCAATGCCTCAGCTACAGGAGCTGACCATAAATATCCTGAGCGGAATGAGATAGAAGAAGAGAGAAACGAATGACTGCACAACATCACTTAGAAGCAGCTGAAAAGTAACAGCTTGAATATGTCTGCTTGTAAAGTAGCTATTAGAAGACGTGATTTTGTGTACAAAACCACCTGTATTAACTAGCCAGTTGCTAATAAGAAATAACACATTCTATTGTATGGATTTGTCACTTGTAAAACAGATGTTAAAGCTTACAAATTTGCAGCAGCTGCTAGAAAATGCTAAGGCAAAAGACAGAAAGATTCTAATACAATAATAGTGTTATAAAGCAGGCAACGGAACAAATTGAGAGAGTGAGAGAACCTCGCTGTCTCTGGCATCTTCAACATGCTGCTGCACCCTGTGGCATACAAACTCTTAGCTGTAGAGTCTCAGCAACATTCTCAGCCACACATTCTGGGCCTGAGATTATTTGTTCCAAAGTCTCAGGCCCAGAGTCTCAGTCACAGAGTTTCAGACACAGTTTCAGCCGTAGTCCTAGCCATAGAGTTCGAGTCCCAGGTTCTCAGCCCCTGTCTGAGCCCTTAAGACTCAGTCCCTGAGTCTCAGCTTCAAAGTCTGAATCTCTGAGTCTCAAGAATCTGAGCCGGAGAAAGACAAGCAGAAAATTCGAGGCATGGAGGATCCACGGAGCAAACAGTGAGAAGATATGGAACCAGCAGGACACTTACCAAATAGCCAGGAAGGAGCTTTGGTGCAGAGAGGGAGCAGCCACACAGCCAGATCCATTTAAGACAAAGTCTCAGCTGTGGCTTATCAGGGTGCTGTTATCCCAGCTGGTGGTTTGCCCCTCCCTTGCCCCAACCAATCGAGAGAGGGCTTGTGGGTGGGGCCTGTGATATATGAGGCACAGCCTCTGCTTGGGGAGCTCATTTGGGGTTCAGCTCTCGTCAGAGTAAGTTCTCTGGTGTTAGCTTAGCTTTTGTGATCTTAGAGGTTTGTGGTTTATTGGAGGTGTGACTTTCGTGTTTTTTTTAAAATGGTCTTGTCTCAGTTAAGATCTTCAGGCCATGTTAAGATTTACTAGTGCATGCACGAGTTTATACTTCTGTATAAAGGTTTTTTTTTAGGAGTTCTATTTGTAGGTGACAATGAGGCGAGCAAAATCCCATGGCCCTGGTCAGGGGGAGGAGTGGTGGCAAAAGTAATCTTTGTTCCACATGCCAATTAAATCATTTTTGTTTTATTTTGCAGCTGCCCAAGAGGTATACAGCTAGGGCAGGAGTATAGCGGTTACCTGACAAGGAGTTTTTCTCAAGGATAGCTTCGTACCTCAGGCCTCATAAACGATAAGTGAATGGAATGGGCCTGGAAAGGGGCAGGAAAGAGTCGTAAGGACAGCGAGGGAGAGAGGCCCTTAAAGAGAATGTCTCTTTGGGCAGGTTAGTATTCAGTTTGAAATTTGATCACTTGACGAAGCTAAAGCACAACTGCGGCTCGTGCCTCAGAGTCTGGAGTTCAGTCATCTCCCAGGGCATAGCTCCAGGTTGTTTCTACAGCTCTGCTAAATCGACGTATGTTTTCCCAGAGCCAACTACATCCGGCATTAGTCTGTGCTTGGAGAATTTAATCTCTGATTAGTGATTTTTGGCCTGTGCCTGGAGAATCTAGGCTGTGCCTGGAGATTATGTGCTGTGACTGGAGATTACATGCTGTGCCTGGGGAATTCACTCAGTGACTGGAGAATTTACTCAGTGACTGGAGTCTTTGTGTGTATGGAGAATTTGGCCCGCGACGGGGGGGGCGGAGGTGGCCCGCGACGGGGGACGGACGGACTTGGTCCGTATGTGCTTTGCCATAGTAGTAACTTGTTACTGGATGAAGCAGGAGAAACTCTGCGTTGACAATGAGATGCAAGGACTGAGGTTGGCCAAATACTTCCTATCACAGTCAAGGGCAAGACTGGGTTGGCCTCTGTGTTTGCCATCAAGAAGAACCTTTAGCTCTGCTGCTGGCTGCAACCCAGCAGGTGCTGAGTGTTGGAGACGCATGCCATGCCAGACCTTGATGTGAGGGTGTCTCCACTGACACCTTTTCAATGGCAATCTGGGCCACAGCACAAGCTGGTGAAACTACTAAACATGTATTAAAACACTTCTATGGTTGTTTTGCAGTTATGGGAGTCCCTAGATGCATTAAACCGGATAATGGTCCTGCCTATATTGCAAAAGAGTTTACACATAATCAGTGGGGTATCCAACGTATTACCAGTATTCCACATTCACCCACCGGTCAAGCTATTGTTGAGCGTGCTCATTCTACCCAAAAATCTCTTCTCTTAAAACAAAAAGGGGGAGAGATGCTCCCACCTTCAGAAAGATTGGCCAAAGTATTGTATGTTTTGAATTATTTGTGATTAGCAGGGGACAGAAATGAACCGCCTATGGTTACTCATGGACTGGCTTTGCAGTCAGGAGTAACAAATAATCAGACAGAGAAAATCCTACTGAAGTATAATGACTTAAAATTCTAGACAAATGGAAAGGCCCCGCAGAGGTTAAATTAAAAGGTAGAGGATATATGTGTTTACTTACAGATAACGGACTTCGATGGATACCTGATCGATGGGTGAAGCCATGGAAAGAATATGTGGATTCAGCAGAGCAACTACCTTGATAATTATTATGTGGACTTTAGCCATTGGGGAAAAATGGATTTCAAATCAGCCAAAAACTAATGTATGGGTAACTTTAGCAAATGTTACAGGTCAAGACTCTTTGTGTTTAGCAACATCATCTCCAGACGATCCATTCAGTACCTGTTTGGCTTGTATTTTAATTATACTGGGAAGATCAGTCACAAGCATGGTGGGTTAATGCCACCCTCTCAGTGTATAATAATCACAGTTTTTGGCATAACTATACTTCTCCTAACACATCTAAAGCCGCTAATAAACCCATTAACTTGCCTAACGGTTACTTCTTAATCTGTGGAGATGGTGCCTGGCCAGGGATTCCCTCCCACATCAAAAGAGGTCCATGTTGCTTGGGACGACTAACCCTACAAATGCCAAACCACTCACAACTTTTACAGATTAGATGCAGATACAATCACCGCAAAGAGAGAAGTTTGCATGCCTTTACTAAATCATGCGATGACAATGTTGTCATCAACAATCAGCCAGAGGAGAATTTAATCTGCGACACGGGAATTTAATCTGCGACACGGGAATTTAATCTGCGACACGGGAATTTACTCAGTGAGTGGAGAATTTAATCTCTGCTTAGAGATTTTCATGTGTTCGGTGAATTTAGTCTAAGATGGTAGAAGTCTTTCAGTGACGGGAGGACTTGGTTTCTGCCGGGGGGGCTTACTTGGTTTCTGCCGGGGGGACTTACTTGGTTTCTGCCGGGGGGACTTACTTGGTTTCTGCCGGGGGGACTTACTTGGTTTCTGCCGGGGGGACTTACTTGGTTTCTGCCGGGGGGACTTACTTGGTTTCTGCCGGGGGGACTTACTTGGTTTCTGCCGGGGGGACTGGTTAATAGTATTTATTGTATGTAATACTAATTATATATTAATATACTACTATAATTATACATAATTATATCATATTAGAGAATAATCAGTGAGAGGAGAACTTATTCTGTGACATGGGAGCTTACTTATTCTGTGACATGGGAGCTTACTTATTCTGTGACATGGGAGCTTACTTATTCTGTGACATGGGAGCTTACTTATTCTGTGACATGGGAGCTTACTTATTCTGTGACATGGGAGCTTACTTATTCTGTGACATGGGAGCTTACTTATTCTGTGACATGGGAACTTACTTATTCTGTGACATGGGAACTTACTTATTCTGTGACATGGGAACTTACTTATTCTGTGACATGGGAACTTACTTATTCTGTGACATGGGAACTTACTTATTCTGTGACATGGGAACTTACTTATTCTGTGACATGGGAACTTACTTATTCTGTGACATGGGAATCTACTCAGTGAGTGGAGAATTTAATCTGTGCTTAAGAGATTTTCATGTGTTTGGCGAATTTAGTCTAAGATGGTAGAAGTCTTTCAGTGACGGGAGGACTGAGTTTCTGCCGGGAGGATAAGTTAATATTATTTATTATATGTAACACTAATTATATATTATTATACAAATATAATTATGCATAATTATATCATATTAGAGAAGAGATTATCAGTGAGAGGAGAATTTAGTCTGTGAGATTGGAATTTATTCTGTGACATGGGAATTTATTCTGTGACATGGGAACTTACTCAGTGAGTGGAAAGTTTTCTCAGTGAGTGGAGAATTTAATCTGTGCTCGGAAATTTTCATGTGTTTGGCGAATATAGCCTAAGATGGTAGAAGTCTTTCAGTGACGGGAGGATTGAGTTTCTGCCGGGAGGATTGAGTTTCTGCCGGGAGGATTGAGTTTCTGCCGGGAGGATTGAGTTTCTGCCGGGAGGATTGGTTAATATTATTTATTATATGTAATACTAATTATATATTATTATACTAGTATAATTATATATAATCATATCATATTAGAGAATAATCAGCGAGAGGGGAATTCTGTGACATGGGAATTTAGTCGTCTGTGACATGGGAATTTAGTCGTCTGTGACATGGGAATTTAGTCGTCTGTGACATGGGAATTTAGTCGTCTGTGACATGGGAATTTAGTCGTCTGTGACATGGGAATTTAGTCGTCTGTGACATGGGAATTTAGTCGTCTGTGACATGGGAATTTAGTCGTCTGTGACATGGGAATTTAGTCGTCTGTGACATGGGAATTTAGTCGTCTGTGACATGGGAATTTAGTCGTCTGTGACATGGGAATTTAGTCGTCTGTGACATGGGAATTTAGTCGTCTGTGACATGGGAATTTAGTCGTCTGTGACATGGGAATTTAGTCGTCTGTGACATGGGAATTTAGTCGTCTGTGACATGGGAATTTAGTCGTCTGTGACACGGGAATTTAGTCGTCTGTGACATGGGAATTTACTCAGTGAGTGGAGAATTTAATCTGTGCTTAGAGATTTTCATGTGTTAGGCGAATTTAGTCCAAGATGGTAGAAGACTTTCAGTGATGGGAGGATTTAGTTTCTGCCGGGAGGATTTAGTTTCTGACTGGAGGAATTGTTAATATTATTTATTATATGTAATACTAACTATATATTATTATACTAATATAATTATACATAATTATATCATATTAGAGAAGAGATAATCAGTGAAAGGAGAATTTAGTCTGTGAGACTGGAATTTATTCTGTGACATGGGAATTTATTCTGTGACATGGGAATATACTCAGTGACATGAGAAATTTCTCAGTGACTGGAGAATTTAATCTGTGCTCAGAAATTTTCATGTGTTTGGCGAATATACCTAAGATGGTAGAAGTCTTTCAGTGACTTTAGGATTTAGTTTCTGCCGGGAGGATTTAGTTTCTGCCGGGAGGATTTAGTTTCTGCCGGGAGTTTTTGTTAATATTATTTAGTATATGTAATACTAATTATATATTATTATACTAATATAATTATACATAATTATATCATATTAGAGAATAATCAGCGAGAGGAGAATTTAGTCTGCGACATGGGGACTTTTAGTCTGCGACATTGGGGACTTAGTCTGCGACATGGGGACTTAGTCTGCGACATGGGGACTTAGGCTGCGGCATGGGGACTTAGGCTGCGGCATGGGGACTTAGTCTGCGACATGGGGACTTACTTAGTCTGCGACATGGGGACTTACTTAGTCTGCGACATGGGGACTTACTTAGTCTGCGACATGGGGACTTACTTAGTCTGCGACATGGGGACTTACTTAGTCTGCGACATGGGGACTTACTTAGTCTGCGACATGGGGACTTACTTAGTCTGCGACATGGGGACTTACTTAGTCTGCGACATGGGGACTTACTTAGTCTGCGACATGGGGACTTAGGCTGCGACATGGGGACTTAGGCTGCGACATGGGGACTTAGGCTGCGGCATGGGGACTTAGGCTGCGGCATGGGGACTTAGGCTGCGGCATGGGGACTTACTTAGTCTGCGACATGGGGACTTACTTAGTCTGCGACATGGGGACTTACTTAGTCTGCGACATGGGGACTTACTTAGTCTGCGACATGGGGACTTACTTAGTCTGCGACATGGGGACTTACTTAGTCTGCGACATGGGGACTGACTTAGTCTGCGACATGGGGACTGACTTAGTCTGCGACATGGGGACTGACTTAGTCTGCGACATGGGGACTTACTTAGTCTGCGACATGGGGACTTACTTAGTCTGCGACATGGGGACTTACTTAGTCTGCGACATGGGGACTTACATAGTCTGCGACATGGGGACTTACTTAGTCTGCGACATGGGGACTTACTTAGTCTGCGACATGGGGACTTACTTAGTCTGCGACATGGGGACTTACTTAGTCTGCGACATGGGGACTTACTTAGTCTGCGACATGGGGACTTAGTCTGCGACATGGGGACTTACTTAGTCTGCGACATGGGGACTTACTTAGTCTGCGACATGGGGACTTACTTAGTCTGCGACATGGGGACTTACTTAGTCTGCGACATGGGGACTTACTTAGTCTGCGACATGGGGACTTACTTAGTCTGCGACATGGGGACTTACTTAGTCTGCGACATGGGGACTTACTTAGTCTGCGACATGGGGACTTACTTAGTCTGCGACATGGGGACTTACTTAGTCTGCGACATGGGGACTTACTTAGTCTGCGACATGGGGACTTACTTAGTCTGCGACATGGGGACTTAGTCTGCGACATGGGGACTTACTTAGTCTGCGACATGGGGACTTACTTAGTCTGCGACATGGGGACTTACTTAGTCTGCGACATGGGGACTTACTTAGTCTGCGACATGGGGACTTACTTAGTCTGCGACATGGGGACTTAGTCTGCGACATGGGGACTTAGTCTGCGACATGGGGACTTAGTCTGCGACATGGGGACTTAGTCTGCGACATGGGGACTTAGTCTGCGACATGGGGACTTAGTCTGCGACATGGGGACTTAGTCTGCGACATGGGGACTTAGTCTGCGACATGGGGACTTAGTCTGCGACATGGGGACTTAGTCTGCGACATGGGGACTTAGTCTGCGACATGGGGACTTAGTCTGCGACATGGGGACTTAGTCTGCGACATGGGGACTTAGTCTGCGACATGGGGACTTAGTCTGCGACATGGGGACTTAGTCTGCGACATGGGGACTTAGTCTGCGACATGGGGACTTAGTCTGCGACATGGGGACTTAGTCTGCGACATGGGGACTTAGTCTGCGAGTGGAGAATTTAATCTGTGCTTAGAGATTTTCATGTGTTTGGCGAATTTAGTCTAAGATTTTAGAAGTCTTTCAGTGACTGGAGGATTTAGTTTCTGCCGGGAGGATTTAGTTTCTGCCGGGAGGATTTAGTTTCTGCCAGGAGGATTTGTTAATATTATTTAGTATATGTAATACTAACTATATATTATTATACTAATATAATTATACATAATTATATCGTATTAGAGAATAATCAGCGAGAGGAGAATTTAGTCTGCGACATGGGACTTTGCGACATGGGACTTCTTTAGTCTGCGACATGGGGACTTTTAGTCTGCGACATGGGGACTTTTAGTCTGCGACATGGGGACTTAGTCTGCGACATGGGGACTTAGTCTGCGACATGGGGACTTTTAGTCTGCGACATGGGGACTTTTAGTCTGCGACATGGGGACTTAGTCTGCGACATGGGGACTTAGTCTGCGACATGGGGACTTAGTCTGCGACATGGGGACTTAGTCTGCGACATGGGGACTTAGTCTGCGACATGGGGACTTAGTCTGCGACATGGGGACTTAGTCTGCGACATGGGGACTTAGTCTGCGACATGGGGACTTAGTCTGCGACATGGGGACTTAGTCTGCGACATGGGGACTTACTTAGTCTGCGACATGGGGACTTACTTAGTCTGCGACATGGGGACTTACTTAGTCTGCGACATGGGGACTTACTTAGTCTGCGACATGGGGACTTACTTAGTCTGCGACATGGGGACTTACTTAGTCTGCGACATGGGGACTTACTTAGTCTGCGACATGGGGACTTACTTAGTCTGCGACATGGGGACTTAGTCTGCGACATGGGGACTTAGTCTGCGACATGGGGACTTAGTCTGCGACATGGGGACTTAGTCTGCGACATGGGGACTTAGTCTGCGACATGGGGACTTAGTCTGCGACATGGGGACTTAGTCTGCGACATGGGGACTTAGTCTGCGACATGGGGACTTAGTCTGCGACATGGGGACTTAGTCTGCGACATGGGGACTTAGTCTGCGACATGGGGACTTACTTAGTCTGCGACATGGGGACTTACTTAGTCTGCGACATGGGGACTGACTTAGTCTGCGACATGGGGACTGACTTAGTCTGCGACATGGGGACTGACTTAGTCTGTGACATGGGGACTGACTTAGTCTGCGACATGGGGACTGACTTAGTCTGCGACATGGGGACTGACTTAGTCTGCGACATGGGGACTGACTTAGTCTGCGACATGGGGACTGACTTAGTCTGCGACATGGGGACTGACTTAGTCTGCGACATGGGGACTTAGTCTGCGACATGGGGACTTAGTCTGCGACATGGGGACTTAGTCTGCGACATGGGGACTTAGTCTGCGACATGGGGACTTAGTCTGCGACATGGGGACTTAGTCTGCGACATGGGGACTTAGTCTGCGACATGGGGACTTAGTCTGCGACATGGGGACTTAGTCTGCGACATGGGGACTTAGTCTGCGACATGGGGACTTAGTCTGCGACATGGGGACTTAGTCTGCGACATGGGGACTTAGTCTGCGACATGGGGACTTAGTCTGCGACATGGGGACTTAGTCTGCGACATGGGGACTTAGTCTGCGAGTGGAGAATTTAATCTGTGCTTAGAGATTTTCATGTGTTTGGCGAATTTAGTCTAAGATTTTAGAAGTCTTTCAGTGACTGGAGGATTTAGTTTCTGCCGGGAGGATTTAGTTTCTGCCGGGAGGATTTAGTTTCTGCCAGGAGGATTTGTTAATATTATTTAGTATATGTAATACTAACTATATATTATTATACTAATATAATTATACATAATTATATCGTATTAGAGAATAATCAGCGAGAGGAGAATTTAGTCTGCGACATGGGACTTTGCGACATGGGACTTCTTTAGTCTGCGACATGGGGACTTTTAGTCTGCGACATGGGGACTTTTAGTCTGCGACATGGGGACTTAGTCTGCGACATGGGGACTTAGTCTGCGACATGGGGACTTAGTCTGCGACATGGGGACTTTTAGTCTGCGACATGGGGACTTACTTAGTCTGCGACATGGGGACTTAGTCTGCGACATGGGGACTTAGTCGGCGACATGGGGACTTAGTCGGCGACATGGGGACTTAGTCTGCGACATGGGGACTTAGTCTGCGACATGGGGACTTAGTCTGCGACATGGGGACTTAGTCTGCGACATGGGGACTTAGTCTGCGACATGGGGACTTAGTCTGCGACATGGGGACTTAGTCTGCGACATGGGGACTTAGTCTGCGACATGGGGACTTACTTAGTCTGCGACATGGGGACTTACTTAGTCTGCGACATGGGGACTTACTTAGTCTGCGACATGGGGACTTACTTAGTCTGCGACATGGGGACTTACTTAGTCTGCGACATGGGGACTTAGTCTGCGACATGGGGACTTAGTCTGCGACATGGGGACTTAGTCTGCGACATGGGGACTTAGTCTGCGACATGGGGACTTAGTCTGCGACATGGGGACTTAGTCTGCGACATGGGGACTTAGTCTGCGACATGGGGACTTAGTCTGCGACATGGGGACTGACTTAGTCTGCGACATGGGGACTGACTTAGTCTGCGACATGGGGACTGACTTAGTCTGCGACATGGGGACTGACTTAGTCTGCGACATGGGGACTGACTTAGTCTGCGACATGGGGACTTAGTCTGCGACATGGGGACTTAGTCTGCGACATGGGGACTTAGTCTGCGACATGGGGACTTAGTCTGCGACATGGGGACTTAGTCTGCGACATGGGGACTTAGTCTGCGACATGGGGACTGACTTAGTCTGCGACATGGGGACTGACTTAGTCTGCGACATGGGGACTGACTTAGTCTGCGACATGGGGACTGACTTAGTCTGCGACATGGGGACTGACTTAGTCTGCGACATGGGGACTGACTTAGTCTGCGACATGGGGACTGACTTAGTCTGCGACATGGGGACTGACTTAGTCTGCGACATGGGGACTGACTTAGTCTGCGACATGGGGACTGACTTAGTCTGCGACATGGGGACTGACTTAGTCTGCGACATGGGGACTTAGTCTGCGACATGGGGACTTAGTCTGCGACATGGGGACTTAGTCTGCGACATGGGGACTTAGTCTGCGACATGGGGACTGACTTAGTCTGCGACATGGGGACTGACTTAGTCTGCGACATGGGGACTGACTTAGTCTGCGACATGGGGACTGACTTAGTCTGCGACATGGGGACTGACTTAGTCTGCGACATGGGGACTGACTTAGTCTGCGACATGGGGACTGACTTAGTCTGCGACATGGGGACTGACTTAGTCTGCGACATGGGGACTTAGTCTGCGACATGGGGACTTAGTCTGCGACATGGGGACTTAGTCTGCGACATGGGGACTTAGTCTGCGACATGGGGACTTAGTCTGCGACATGGGGACTTAGTCTGCGACATGGGGACTTAGTCTGCGACATGGGGACTTAGTCTGCGACATGGGGACTTAGTCTGCGACATGGGGACTTAGTCTGCGACATGGGGACTTAGTCTGCGACATGGGGACTTAGTCTGCGACATGGGGACTTAGTCTGCGACATGGGGACTTAGTCTGCGACATGGGGACTTAGTCTGCGACATGGGGACTTAGTCTGCGAGTGGAGAATTTAATCTGTGCTTAGAGATTTTCATGTGTTTGGCGAATTTAGTCTAAGATTTTAGAAGTCTTTCAGTGACTGGAGGATTTAGTTTCTGCCGGGAGGATTTAGTTTCTGCCGGGAGGATTTAGTTTCTGCCAGGAGGATTTGTTAATATTATTTAGTATATGTAATACTAACTATATATTATTATACTAATATAATTATACATAATTATATCGTATTAGAGAATAATCAGCGAGAGGAGAATTTAGTCTGCGACATGGGACTTTGCGACATGGGACTTCTTTAGTCTGCGACATGGGGACTTTTAGTCTGCGACATGGGGACTTTTAGTCTGCGACATGGGGACTTAGTCTGCGACATGGGGACTTAGTCTGCGACATGGGGACTTAGTCTGCGACATGGGGACTTTTAGTCTGCGACATGGGGACTTACTTAGTCTGCGACATGGGGACTTAGTCTGCGACATGGGGACTTAGTCGGCGACATGGGGACTTAGTCGGCGACATGGGGACTTAGTCGGCGACATGGGGACTTAGTCTGCGACATGGGGACTTAGTCTGCGACATGGGGACTTAGTCTGCGACATGGGGACTTAGTCTGCGACATGGGGACTTAGTCTGCGACATGGGGACTTAGTCTGCGACATGGGGACTTAGTCTGCGACATGGGGACTTAGTCTGCGACATGGGGACTTACTTAGTCTGCGACATGGGGACTTACTTAGTCTGCGACATGGGGACTTACTTAGTCTGCGACATGGGGACTTACTTAGTCTGCGACATGGGGACTTAGTCTGCGACATGGGGACTTAGTCTGCGACATGGGGACTTAGTCTGCGACATGGGGACTTAGTCTGCGACATGGGGACTTAGTCTGCGACATGGGGACTTAGTCTGCGACATGGGGACTTAGTCTGCGACATGGGGACTTAGTCTGCGACATGGGGACTTAGTCTGCGACATGGGGACTGACTTAGTCTGCGACATGGGGACTGACTTAGTCTGCGACATGGGGACTGACTTAGTCTGCGACATGGGGACTGACTTAGTCTGCGACATGGGGACTGACTTAGTCTGCGACATGGGGACTTAGTCTGCGACATGGGGACTTAGTCTGCGACATGGGGACTTAGTCTGCGACATGGGGACTTAGTCTGCGACATGGGGACTTAGTCTGCGACATGGGGACTTAGTCTGCGACATGGGGACTTAGTCTGCGACATGGGGACTGACTTAGTCTGCGACATGGGGACTGACTTAGTCTGCGACATGGGGACTGACTTAGTCTGCGACATGGGGACTGACTTAGTCTGCGACATGGGGACTGACTTAGTCTGCGACATGGGGACTGACTTAGTCTGCGACATGGGGACTGACTTAGTCTGCGACATGGGGACTGACTTAGTCTGCGACATGGGGACTGACTTAGTCTGCGACATGGGGACTTAGTCTGCGACATGGGGACTTAGTCTGCGACATGGGGACTTAGTCTGCGACATGGGGACTTAGTCTGCGACATGGGGACTTAGTCTGCGACATGGGGACTTAGTCTGCGACATGGGGACTTACTTAGTCTGCGACATGGGGACTTACTTAGTCTGCGACATGGGGACTTAGTCTGCGACATGGGGACTTAGTCTGCGACATGGGGACTTAGTCTGCGACATGGGGACTTAGTCTGCGACATGGGGACTTAGTCTGCGACATGGGGACTTAGTCTGCGACATGGGGACTTAGTCTGCGACATGGGGACTTACTTAGTCTGCGACATGGGGACTTACTTAGTCTGCGACATGGGGACTTACTTAGTCTGCGACATGGGGACTTAGTCTGCGACATGGGGACTTAGTCTGCGACATGGGGACTTAGTCTGCGACATGGGGACTTAGTCTGCGACATGGGGACTTAGTCTGCGACATGGGGACTGACTTAGTCTGCGACATGGGGACTGACTTAGTCTGCGACATGGGGACTGACTTAGTCTGCGACATGGGGACTGACTTAGTCTGCGACATGGGGACTGACTTAGTCTGCGACATGGGGACTGACTTAGTCTGCGACATGGGGACTTAGTCTGCGACATGGGGACTGACTTAGTCTGCGACATGGGGACTGACTTAGTCTGCGACATGGGGACTGACTTAGTCTGCGACATGGGGACTGACTTAGTCTGCGACATGGGGACTTAGTCTGCGACATGGGGACTTAGTCTGCGACATGGGGACTTAGTCTGCGACATGGGGACTTAGTCTGCGACATGGGGACTTAGTCTGCGACATGGGGACTTAGTCTGCGACATGGGGACTTAGTCTGCGACATGGGGACTTAGTCTGCGACATGGGGACTGACTTAGTCTGCGACATGGGGACTGACTTAGTCTGCGACATGGGGACTGACTTAGTCTGCGACATGGGGACTGACTTAGTCTGCGACATGGGGACTGACTTAGTCTGCGACATGGGGACTGACTTAGTCTGCGACATGGGGACTTAGTCTGCGACATGGGGACTTAGTCTGCGACATGGGGACTTAGTCTGCGACATGGGGACTTAGTCTGCGACATGGGGACTTAGTCTGCGACATGGGGACTTAGTCTGCGACATGGGGACTTAGTCTGCGACATGGGGACTGACTTAGTCTGCGACATGGGGACTGACTTAGTCTGCGACATGGGGACTGACTTAGTCTGCGACATGGGGACTGACTTAGTCTGCGACATGGGGACTGACTTAGTCTGCGACATGGGGACTGACTTAGTCTGCGACATGGGGACTGACTTAGTCTGCGACATGGGGACTGACTTAGTCTGCGACATGGGGACTTAGTCTGCGACATGGGGACTTAGTCTGCGACATGGGGACTTAGTCTGCGACATGGGGACTTAGTCTGCGACATGGGGACTTAGTCTGCGACATGGGGACTTAGTCTGCGACATGGGGACTTACTTAGTCTGCGACATGGGGACTTACTTAGTCTGCGACATGGGGACTTAGTCTGCGACATGGGGACTTAGTCTGCGACATGGGGACTTAGTCTGCGACATGGGGACTTAGTCTGCGACATGGGGACTTAGTCTGCGACATGGGGACTTAGTCTGCGACATGGGGACTTAGTCTGCGACATGGGGACTTAGTCTGCGACATGGGGACTTACTTAGTCTGCGACATGGGGACTTACTTAGTCTGCGACATGGGGACTTAGTCTGCGACATGGGGACTTAGTCTGCGACATGGGGACTTAGTCTGCGACATGGGGACTTAGTCTGCGACATGGGGACTGACTTAGTCTGCGACATGGGGACTGACTTAGTCTGCGACATGGGGACTGACTTAGTCTGCGACATGGGGACTGACTTAGTCTGCGACATGGGGACTGACTTAGTCTGCGACATGGGGACTTAGTCTGCGACATGGGGACTGACTTAGTCTGCGACATGGGGACTGACTTAGTCTGCGACATGGGGACTGACTTAGTCTGCGACATGGGGACTGACTTAGTCTGCGACATGGGGACTTAGTCTGCGACATGGGGACTTAGTCTGCGACATGGGGACTTAGTCTGCGACATGGGGACTTAGTCTGCGACATGGGGACTTAGTCTGCGACATGGGGACTTAGTCTGCGACATGGGGACTTAGTCTGCGACATGGGGACTTAGTCTGCGACATGGGGACTTAGTCTGCGAGTGGAGAATTTAATCTGTGCTTAGAGATTTTCATGTGTTTGGCGAATTTAGTCTAAGATTTTAGAAGTCTTTCAGTGACTGGAGGATTTAGTTTCTGCCGGGAGGATTTAGTTTCTGCCGGGAGGATTTAGTTTCTGCCAGGAGGATTTGTTAATATTATTTAGTATATGTAATACTAACTATATATTATTATACTAATATAATTATACATAATTATATCGTATTAGAGAATAATCAGCGAGAGGAGAATTTAGTCTGCGACATGGGACTTTGCGACATGGGACTTCTTTAGTCTGCGACATGGGGACTTTTAGTCTGCGACATGGGGACTTTTAGTCTGCGACATGGGGACTTAGTCTGCGACATGGGGACTTAGACTGCGACATGGGGACTTTTAGTCTGCGACATGGGGACTTAGTCTGCGACATGGGGACTTAGTCTGCGACATGGGGACTTAGTCTGCGACATGGGGACTTAGTCTGCGACATGGGGACTTAGTCTGCGACATGGGGACTTAGTCTGCGACATGGGGACTTAGTCTGCGACATGGGGACTTTTAGTCTGCGACATGGGGACTTAGTCTGCGACATGGGGACTTAGTCTGCGACATGGGGACTTAGTCTGCGACATGGGGACTAAGTCTGCGACATGGGGACTTAGTCTGCGACATGGGGACTTAGTCTGCGACATGGGGACTTAGTCTGCGACATGGGGACTTAGTCTGCGACATGGGGACTTAGTCTGCGACATGGGGACTTAGTCTGCGACATGGGGACTTAGTCTGCGACATGGGGACTAAGTCTGCGACATGGGGACTTAGTCTGCGACATGGGGACTTAGTCTGCGACATGGGGACTTAGTCTGCGACATGGGGACTTAGTCTGCGACATGGGGACTTAGTCTGCGACATGGGGACTTAGTCTGCGACATGGGGACTTAGTCTGCGACATGGGGACTTAGTCTGCGACATGGGGACTTAGTCTGCGACATGGGGACTTACTTAGTCTGCGACATGGGGACTTACTTAGTCTGCGACATGGGGACTTACTTAGTCTGCGACATGGGGACTTACTTAGTCTGCGACATGG